>PVIW01001439.1:0-298990 GCA_004026585.1 Noctilio leporinus | reverse complement strand
TTTTTGTCATAGAGTTGTTTGTAGTAATTTCTTACAGTCTTTTGTATTTCTGAGGTATCAGTTGTGATTTCCCCTCTTTCAGTTCTGATTCTGTTTATTTGGGTCCTCTCTCTCTTTTTCTTGATGAGTCTGGATAAGGGCTTGTCAATTTTGTTTATTTTTTCAAAGAACCAGCTCCTGGTCCTGTCGATTCTTCGAACTGTACTTTGAATCTCTGAGTTATTTAGTTCTGCTCTGATTTTGATGATTTCCTTCCTTCTACTTGCTCTGGGCTTTGTTTGTTGTTGCTCCTCTAGTTCTTGCAGCTTTGTGGTTAGGTCGTTTTTATAAACTTCTTGTAACCTTTTTTGGAAGGCCTGTATTGCTATAAATTTCCCCCTGAGAACTGCCTTTGCTGTATCCGATATGTTTTGGGCTGTTGTGTGTTCATTGTCATTTGTTTCCAGGAACTTTTTGATTTCATCTTTGATCTCATTGTTGACCCCTTCATTGCTTAAAAGCATGTTATTCAGTCTCCATGAGTTAGAGAATTTTTGGGTTTTTCTCTTGAATTTGGTTTCTAGTTTCAAGTCATTGTGATCTGAGAAGATACTTTGTATGATTTCCATTTTCCTGTATTTGTGGAGGCTTGTCTTGTGACATACCATGTGGTCTATCTTAGAGAATGATCCATGTGCGTTTGAAAAGAATGTGTATTTTGCTTCTTTGGGGTAAAAGACTCTGTATACATCAGTTAGGTCCATTTCCTCTAGAGTGTTGTTCAATGCCACAACATCTCTGGGGATTTTTTGTTTGGAAGATCTGTCCATTATTGATAGTGGGGTATTAAAATTCCCTACTATTAGTGTGTTGCTGTCTATGTCTTTCTTAAAATCTTCCAAGATTTTCTTTATATATTTCGGAACTCCTATGTTGGGTGTGTATATATTTATCAGAGTTATTTCTTCTTGATGGATTGTTCCCTTAAGTATTATGAAATGTCCATCTTTGTCCCTTTTTATGTCCTTCATTGTAAAATCTATTTTATCTGAAATCAGTATTGCTACTCCAGCTTCTTTTTCATGTCCATTTGCTTGATATATAGTTTTCCATCCCTTCACTCTCAATCTGTGTCAATCTTTTGTTCTGAGGTGGGTCTCTTGAAGACAGCATCTATGTGGGTCATGTTGTCTTATCCATTCGGCTGCCCTATGTCTTTTGATTGGTGCATTTAATCCATTTACATTTAAGGTTATTATTGATTGATACTTATTCATTGCCATTTCTCCCTTTGTGTCTGTATTCCTCTTTGGCTTTCTCTGTTTCTTCATTTTATTTGTTTCCTTATTTTTATATCAGACCCTTTAGCATTTCTTGCAATGCTGGTTTGGTAGAGATGTATTCTTTTAGACTTTTTTTGTCTGGGAATCTCCTTATTTCTCCTTCTACCTTGAATGAGAGCCTTGCTGGGTAGAGTATTCTTGGTTGCAGGCCTTTGTTTACCATGACTTGAAATACTTTTTGCCATTCCCTTCTGGCTTGAATTGTTTCTGTTGAATAACCATTTGATAGCCTTATTGGAGCCCCTTTGTATGTTGTTTGTCTTTTCTCTCTTGATGCTTTTAGGATTCTCTCTTTGTCTTTGAAATTAGCCATTTTAATAATAATGTGTCTTGGTGTTGGTCTGTTTGGGTTTTGGGTTGATCCTCATTGGGACCCTCTGTGCTTCCTGAACTGGATTAATGTTTTCACTCATCATGTTAGGGAAATTTTCTATCATGACTTTTTTGAATAGGTTTTCCATTCCTTGTTTCTCTTCTCCTTCTGGTATCCCTATGATACGGATGTTGTTACATTTCATGTTGTCCTGCAGCTCTCTTAACCCCTCTTCAGTCTTATTCAGCCTTTTTTGATTCTCTTGTACTGTCTTGGAGTATTTGTCTACGTTATCCTCCAACTCGCTGATCCGGTCCTCTGCTTCCTCTAGCTTACTGTTGATTCCTTCTACTGTATTCTTCAATTCAGAAATTGTATTCTTCATTTCCTCCTGGCACTTATTGATAGTTTCAGTGTCCTTTTTCATGCTGTTGTAGTTCTCAGTAAGTTCCTTATAACTTCCCTGGAGTTTGTTTTAATTTCCCTGAAGTTCTTTGTAATTTCCCTGGAGTTGTTTGTAGTTCTTCTGGAGTTGTTTACAGTTTTCTTTGATGTGGCTGAGCTCACTGAGCTTCTCTATCATCATTCTTTTGAATTCCTGATCTGATATTCCAGGTGCCTCTGTTTCATTTTGTGTTCTTTCTGGGGATTCTTCCTTTCCTTTTGGTGATGGACTGATTCTTTTTTTTCCCATTTTGGGTGTCTGTTCTTGCTTGCTTTTTATTTATTTATTTATTTTTGTTCTTTCCTTGGGTTAACCTGCTTTGCTTCCTTGCCTTAGTTGAGCACCCTTCTGTGATAGGAGATTTGTGGAGTTCAATGTTGCCGTCTCCCAGATTTTCTCCACTTGCTGTTCTTGGTGTGTCCTTTATTTGTGCTGTCTGGTTGTATTCTGGGCCTGTGGGCTTTTAGCAGAAACAAAAACAAAAACAAACAAACAAAAAAACCAAAAACCAAAAACCATACCAAACCAAGCCAAACCAAACCAAACCAAACAAAAATGCAAAAGGAAAAAAGAAATAAAAATGATAATAATAATAAGAAGAAAGGGTTTAGATGGCTGTTCACCCTTAATAACCCCTGACTGGTCCAGATGGAGCCTGGCCCTGAGGGCTTTTAGCAGAGGAAAAGAAAAGAAAGAAAAAAAGGGAGAAAGTCACAAGAGAAAGAGAAATCAATATTAATAAAGAAATTGTTTAGATGCCTGCTCACCCTTTACGGTCTCTGTTTGGTCCAGGTGGAGCCAGGATCAGTGGGTTTTATCAGGTAGAAAAGAAAGAAGAAAGAAAGAAAGAAAGAAAGAAAAAAAAAGAAAAAAAAGTGGGAGAAAGTCACAAGACAAAGAGAAATCAATATTAATAAAGAAAGGTTTTAGGTGTCTATTCCCCCTTTATGATTCCTGATTGGTCCAGGTGGAGCCAGAACCTGTGGGCTTTACCAGGAAGAAAAGAAAAAGAAAAAGTTAAAAAAAAAAAAAAAAAAAAGAGGAAGGAAGAAAAGAATAAAGAAAGGGTTTAGGTGGCTGGAGAGGGGAGGAATAATTAGATTGTGTTATAGCCACAGAGTGAGTAGACTTTAATTCGAGAGTAGGGGGAGGGTCTTGGGTATTTAGGTGGATTGTGGTATGGGGGAATTAAGAATATGTGAGAAGTAACTTTTGCAAAGGATATGTTGGGGATCAATAGTTCATATTGCTCTCAGTATAACTCAGGTGCTTGAGATTAGCAGCAATCCCTTTCCTGAGGCTGCCTCTTTTTCTTGGTCAGGACTTTACAATCTATAGTCTATATTCTAGCCGGTCTTGGAGCATGGCAGGGCCTCTGATTGTCAGTCAGGGCTGATTCTGAGTGTGCGCCCCCAGGTAGGCTGGGCCTTCTGCAGCCTGGCTGAGTTTTAGGGCTGCCAGTGTTCTGGAGACCGCAGGGAGTCCCCTCCCACTCCTGGTGGAGGTTCCTGCCCAGGACGCGCACCCAGCACTTCTGCAGGGCAGCCGGCAACTTTGCTGGTCCCTGTGCCAACTGGCCCCTCCCCCGCAGTTCCGGGAGGAGGCCGCCCCTGTCCATCAATACTGTCTGGGGTCCGCCTACACTGTCCTGCCCTTCCGGGGCGGGCACCACTCTTCCAAGCTAACCAGCTCTCCTCGGAGTCCTTTATGAGGCCTCTGTGGTGAGCCCCTCCCAGGCGTGGGCGGTGTGGCCTTTGTCTCCAGCAATGGTGGGTCAGTTGCCCCCGCTACTAGTTCCCGGCTCGTGGGCTCACCGTTTGGAGCTTCCACGGAGCCTGGGGGCCTGTGTGGTTGCGCAGGGCTGGGCCTGCCCCCTCGCAGGGGCTTCTAGCTGCTGTTTCCCCGGTGGCCCAGCAGCTCCGTTTTCAGCCCTCTCGCCGCCCTGGCTGGTGCACTTCCTGCTCCCCTGCTCCATCTTCCCGCAGGACTCTTCTCCTCCACCTCTAGCCCTTGGAGGAGCCTCCTCTCCCTGTTGCCGGAGTGAGTCTCTCACACAGTCCCTCCCCTGCAAGAGTTCAATTCCGCGTTCCGCATTTGCCCTCGCCGCCCGCACTTCACTGTTGAGACTTCCAGTCGCCAGGGAGCCTTGAGCTGCCTCAGCCAAATGCGCCCCTCTGGACAGAGCCGCCACTGCCCAGAGCTGACCTCGGCCCGCTGGCCAGTAGGTCGGGGATGCCTCACCTACTGTCCTGCTGGCCTCCTCTGCCTCTGGGCTGTGCTCCTCTGTGTCCAGATGCTGCCCGCTCCAATTCCAAGGGTCCTGAAGATGTCTCACGCTCCCTATCTTGTCCTCTAGCTGCTTTGGTACTCGAGAACACCATCAGCACTGCTCTCTACTCTGTCGCCATCTTCCCACTAGCTCCATAAATCAGAAAGTTTTAAAATGAAACATTATACCTAAAAAAGCCTGTGATCTCATGATCCACTAATTCAAGCAAAAGTCTCCATAAAATTGTGGTCTGACACAGATTTGGGAAGTTCACTGGAGTACATCATGAGATACTGAACAGGTAAGGCTTAAAGTATGATAAGACTTTAGTACTTAGATCTCAGTAAGGTTAAGTTCTAGCTTAAATCCCAGACATGGTAAATGAACTCAGCTCCATGCTTCCCTAGTTTTCACAATTTACCAAACCAAAAGTTCAAGTCCAGCATGGAGAATACACCTCAATAAAAGTTATGTGGCACTCATATTGTGCCACTGAACAAGATGTAAAAACAGAAGACTACAGAAATCCGTTTGGAAATGGGGATGAGGTTTTCACTGGCATTTAATTTGATTCTTAAAGGTTTTAAAGAACTTCCCTGGGGTGTGGCGGGGAGTCACATTCTATTAGATGAAAAAGTAATGAGATATAGGTTTAAAACAAGAAAGCAAGAGCTATATTTCAAGAATGAATTTGGAGTAGCTATGATTGACTGCACATATGGTATATGAGGACAAAAGTAGGAAATTAAAGCCATTAGAAGGAGGTATTTTAAATACCTGGTTATGTGGTTCACCCTTTGTCCTATGGCAGTGAGGATGGGTCTATGTAAAGTTTTGTTTTTTTGTTTTTTTTTTTTTTAAAGATTTTATTATTTTCCAAGAAGGGAAAGGAGAGTGACAGAGAGTGAGAAAAACATCAATGTATGGCTGCCTTTCATCTGCCACCAGCTATGGACCTGGCTGGAGACCTGGCTTGCAACCTGGTTATGTGCCCTGGCTGGGAATCAAACCAATGACCTTTGGGTTCACAGGCTGGTGCCTTATCCACTATGCTGCCAACCAGGGCGTAAAGTTTTTAACTAAATTATTGAAATGGTAAAAATTACTATTAAAGAAGATTGACCTAATGACAGATTAAGATAGTGAAGTGAGTAACTAGTTAGGGCATCTAGTTATTAAGAAGGCTTTTAGTGCAGTTCAATGTTGAGTAATAAAACCTAATCTAGGTAGGGACATTGGTCAAGGAAACAGCAAGACAGGGGAGGGGAAGAAGCAGCAGTGCTTAGGAAGGAGTGAGACTTTGATGGGAATAAGGGAGCAGTTGAAAAAAATGCCTCAGACCTTTCATCCTGAGTGCAAGGGATGGTGGTATCAGTATCAGCCAGGAAAACAGGCTCATCAAAGTACTTGCAGCACTGTGGGGTTTAATCCAGGGAAGTAAATGGCTGCAAAACAGAGGAATGGTTGAAGGAGCTAAAAGCAGGGGCTCTATCAGATGTTAAATTCAAGCTGAGCTGTGGTCCAGAGCTAAGAGGGCTTTTCTGCTGTCAAAGATGGAGTAATGATGGGATCTGCTGCTGGTGTTGCAGAGCCCTCAGCCAGAGGCTGGTGGCAGCCAGGGGACTTCAGAGTTCAGCCAACTGAGGCAAACCCCAACACAGCAGAAACCCACATGGTCTCCACCACTGTTGGCAGAGGAGGCACATTTGCTGCTGCTTTCAGCCTTAAATGTTGTGACCACCCTTCATTAGCAGAACTTGAAAGCTGACAGACCTGAAAGCTGGAGTCTGAGAAGGGACAGTTCCCAAGGATTCCTGGTGCTGAGCCACCAGGAAGGTTGCCAAGGGCTAGCAGACACCAGGGGGCCCAACAGGGAAGATAGGAGAGGGTGGCAAGTCCAGGGAGGTTGTCATAACTGGTGATGGCGAGGGCGCTGTGAGACTCTGGCAGGGCCTCAACTGGAACGTGCCTAGGAAGTTATCGGATTTAGAGGGCTGGATAAATTGCAAAGGGAGAGAGGGAACAAAGGAAGGTTTCATTAGGATAAAGCTGACATTGACTTGTTTGACATCTGATAAATAAGGAGCTCAGAGAGAGAGGGAGACTAATAATTGCTGGCGAAAGGGCAGGATGAGGGCAAAGGTCAGGAGAAGCTAAACCCAAGAGTCCAGTAATATCAATGACAGACAAGGCTCAGGGTCCTTCATATGTGTACATTTTCTAATTGGTGTTGCTGTTGAGATGATCATGGACGTGGAATTCCCTTGGAGAATTTGCTGGTGTCAAAGCAAGGATAACAGCAAAGCATTTCACAGAGTGACAATCAGCCAATATGTCCAAATATAAAATCTAGAACTAAGCAACACCAAACACACTATAGTCATGTGGATACATATTTATTCTTCTGTATTGATATGCTTCCTGCCTCAAATAGCTGTACTTGTTAACTGTTGTGTGATAATGGCCTTCCTGTGATAGGCTGTTGTCTCCATCCATTCTAACTCATAAGAAGAATATTGACATTTGATTTACTCAACTTCACTAATCAATTTCTTGGTTTTAGAAAAAACAGACATATTATTTTAGAGCTCCTATTACAGCCTAACAAGAGATAGATAATTAAGTCCCAGGGGACCCATGTTGTAACCAGTTACTGCAGAAAGAGCCCCTTCCCAATCTCAGAGAAGGCTCTGCATTTTACAATTAAATTTGCTCTTCATTTGGGGGAGGCAGAGATGACTGGAAAAAAAATAAGTATGCTGCTTATTACTTGTTTTTTTCACATTTGTGTGGTGTAGGTCCGTCGTCTACCAATATTACAAGAAAACCATGTGGAGCAAAGGAAACCAGATGTCTGCATAGTTCTGGCAAATTAATCTGAGAATCCCAAGGCAGTACAGTTTTAAGATTGAAAATAGTGAATGTTGCCCTGGTCCAGTGGCCCAGTTGGTTGGAGCATCGTTGCATTCCATACACAAAAATGTTATGGGTTCAATCCCTGGTCAAGGCATGTACCTATTTTGCAAGTTCTAGACCTGGTCAGGATGCATATGGGAAGCAACTGATCTATGTTTCTGTCTCAAGTTGATGTCTGTCTCTCTCTCTCTCTTTTCTCTCTCTTTCTCAGTCTCTTTCTCCTCCTCTCTCTGTCAAATCAATGAACATGATAAAGATTAAAAAATGAGTCACTGTTGTATATGTATTTGATGTCATGATATTTTCCAGCAGTTTACATTTTAAAATGATTTACATTTAAAAAATTCTATCAGTTGACAGCTTTTGAGTGTTTATTAATGACTAGTTTCTGTTATATTTTTCTTTTACAGTAAAGCTGAAAACTGCTTTTTAATGATACTTTTACTTATCAAAGAAAATTTATTTTTTAAAGTTATTTTTCATGTGTAGGTTCTTTGCCCTTTTCCCACAAGTATCCTTGTTTACTTATTTTTGTAGCATTGACAACTGAAATATAAATGGGCACTATTTGGCCTAAAGTTACTCTAATTCCAACATCCATTTCATTGGGCAAGAATGTGCAATAAAAGTGCTGTATGAAAGCTTATATTCCATAATACTTGACAATTGGCTCTTATTTAATGTCAACTTTGTGATTGGGGAAGCTTACAGTTATTGGTACTAGTTTTATCAGAGTAGTTCTTTCTTAGTAATGGATAGTCTAATGTGGTTATTCTTTATTTTCTCATGGACAGCTAAAGTCAAAAAGGACATATTCTAAATACCAGAGGAAACCTGGATATCCCAAATCACTGGGAATAAACACACATGCACAGGGAACATAATGGAACAAGTGCCTCAAATATGACTAATACCTCCCGGGGGAACATTACCTAGAGATCCCAGTCAGTATTGTTTGAAATGTAGTTAACTAACAATGAACATAGCTTTAAATACATGTAATTTAGTTGTAAGAGCCTCTAACTAGTTTGTCTAACAATGCTTTAAAATGCTTTTCATTTGATTAAAATGCCAACACACTTGTAGAAAACTAAAATGGAGTGCTCCTACTTTTGGTGACATAAAGTCTAGTATGCACTCGCAGCGTATTTCTCATTAAGAAAACTCATAATAAGCAATTTTAAACTGGGAAACAAAATCATTAGTTATGTTTGGAGCCACCTTTTTCCATCAGGCTAAATCCTGCTCATTTCCAAAACTTCAGCTTATGTCTACTTCCAAAGAGTGTGTTAGCCTCTTAGATCTTTTCTTTTGGTACTGATATCACCATGGGGTAATTGTTGGTCTACCTGTCTTTCACATGCAGAGGTTTTTCTTTATTCCAGTTGCTGGTTACAGCACAAAACACACAATAGGTGTTAAACATATGATTATCAAATAAAGGAATAGACCAATAATAAGTGAGAGGATAAGTGAATGAACTGATAACTGACGTCATAGTCATATTACAGAAAGTGTTGCTTTTCGTTTTTTAATCCTCATTAGAGGATATGTTTATTGTTTTGTTTTTTTTTAAGATTTATTTACTTTTAGAGAGATGTGAAGGAAGAGAGGAAGAGAAACATTAATGTGAGAGAAACAAGGAACAGTTGCCTCTCACATGCCTCCAACTGGCCCAAAACCCAGGAATGTGCCCTGATCAGAAATAGAACCAGTGACCCTTTGGTTTGCAGGCCTGCACTCAATCCACTGAGCCATGCCAGCCAGCCAGGGCTGTGTGTTGATTTTAGAGAGAAAAAGAGAGAGAAACATTGATGTGAGAGACAAATATCAGTCAATTGCCTCCTATACCTACCCTGACTGGGGACTGAACTCACAACCTTTTGGTATATGTTAGTGGTCTCTGACATTTTGGCACCAAACCTAGTTTCATGCAAGACAATTTTTCAATGGACCAGTGTTGGAGGGATGGCTTTATAGTGTGCCACCAGATGCAGCTTAATTGTCGCAGGCCACTCACTAAGAGGGTTTTGATACGAGTCTGCAATCAATTGATTTATTATGGCCTCTGTGCGGTCAAATCTCTCTGCTAAAAATAATCTGAATTTGCAGCTGCTCCTCAGTGCTAGCTTCACCACCTCAGCTGCAGATCATCAGGCGTTAGATTCTCGCAAGGAGCGTGCAACCTAGATCCTTCCCATGCGCAGTTCATACTAGGGTTCACTCTCCTATGAGAATCTAATGATGCTGCTGATCTGACAGGAAGCAGAGCTCAAGCTGTAAATACAAATGAAGCTTTGCTCACTTGCCCACCGCCCACCTCCTGCTGTGCAGCCCATTTCCTAACAGGCCACAGACCAGTCCCTGGCCTGGGGATGGGGGACCCCTGGTACAGGACAATGCTCAAACCAACTGAGCCATCTGGCCAGGGGCAGAAAGTGTTACTTTTAAGTTTTCCACTATTGGATTTAAAATTAGATTCATCAAAATATGCTGTTTTGTTTTTTGTTTTTTTCAACGTTGAATATGACCCAAATAAAGCAGATTAATTTTTAACTTCACAACTTTGGGAAGTTCAATCTACCCAAGATAAATTGATACCCATTATGTGAAGTGGGTAATATAAAAATAACTGAGATACACACTGGATCCCCTAATAAGCTTATAGAGTATTTGCAGAACTAAGATACTTATACTAGAAACTTTTGATAATACTTAACAGAGCCAAGTACTCTGTAAGGGAGCATTTTGAGGAGGACATGAGAATAGAAGCAATATTCTCATAGGTTAATGTTCAGGGATATGCTTATAAAAAGTGCAGATTCCTGGCCTTCCTCCCAGAGATTCGGATTCATTAGGTCTCAGGTAGCCCTGGGAATCTGATTTTTTAATGAGAACCCTCAGTGATTTCCTGCAGGTGTTCCAGGGAAAACACCTGTCAGTAGACTAAGGAGAGACTCCTATGGGGCAGACTTACCAGGAAGCAGGAGGTGGGACTTGGGCTGAAGACTGAAGGATGCATGATATTTGAAGAGACAGGGAGGGAAGGGAAGGAACCTCCTTTTTCTCAGGGTTAGTGGCAGAAACATCTCTATCCAAATACCAGTTGATTATGGTGGCCAATAAAGTACACTTTCAAGACACAGCAGGGTAAGACATGTTACCCTAATGTTTCCTTTTTGCTTTCTTGTTTGTTTATTTTTTAACTCCTTACCTGAGAATATGCTTATTGACTTAAGAAGGAGAGAGATGGGAGGGAGGCAGAGACAGGGAAACAGAGAGAGACAGAGAGAGAGAAACACTAATGTGAGAGAGGAACATGGATTGATTGCCTCCTGTACACACCCTGACCTAGGACAGAACCTGCAACCTTGGTATGTGCCCTGACATCAAACCCACAGCATTTGTGGTGTCTGGGACAAAGCTCAAACCAAATGAGCCACCTGCCAGGGCTCATTTTTGCTTTTAATCTAACAGAAGCATATTTTAAATGGACTTTATTTTTTTTTTACTTATTTTCAGTTTTACCTATTAAATATTGAAAAGTTTATACATTTCAAAGTTTCTAAAAATCAAGCATACCTGTTATTGCCGTATCTTGAGTCATATTTTTAAGCAACAACTTACAAGTGTCCCTCCAGTAACACTGCAGAGAAACCATGTCTTCCTTCTACTTTCCTTGCCAATGAAACTTGGAAGGCTACAAAGGTTTTATGGATGTACCAGCTTTTCCATGTATATAGACATCTGCATCTAAAATAGGCTGCATCAAAACCTGTCTATTAACTCTCATGTTGAAGGCTTCATAGCATGCTTTTCAAAGCAAAGCAGACTTTGAAGGGGTTTATTTGAAGATTCCTTGATCACATGGACAATTCAGAGAGTTCAAAGAGACTAATTACATAAACTGGCAATCAATTTGGCATGCATGAAAGAAGGGTGACATTCAATATCTAGCTGGGAGGTGAGACAAGAGTCTCAATGACAGCTCAGACACCCAGCAAGGATAGGTAAGTGACACTCAATGGAAAAAGGCTGACAAGACCAGCACTTGCTTGGCTTTCTTGCGTTTAAGTGCTCAGTCACCCTGAGATAACTTGTGTAGTCAGATAGGCACCGCAGGCCATCACTGAGAGGGAGCTCCGCATATGTCCCCATTCTGACAATGCAGACCTAGAAGACATTGTATTAGCACCAGCATCTCTCTCCTTCTTGCTAGGTGCTCAGAAGACTCAATTTACCAGCTACCCAAGTACTTAGTTGGACCATATGACTAGTTCTGGCCAATGGCCTTTAAACCAGAGTAACAGTTCTGGACTGAGGCAGTGAAAATCCCTACAGAGTTCCAAAATTCTCCAGTCTCTTTTTCTAGCCAATGTGGAAGGCCTCATATTGGACAGGGGTGGGTACAACCTGAATACTTCAGTCATTTCATTGATAGAAAGATCATAATAATTATTCAATAATAATGACAGGACAACACACATAAATTGAACTTTCCTAGGAAACCAGGACAGAACCACCCTACCCATAGAGGACAGTTGATTGCTGAGGTGCATGGTTGTTTTTAAGTCATTGTGATGTTGGGTTTCTTTGCACCTCCGTGTAACCCTCCCTATCATGACTGATACAGTAGGGTATTCTCCCAAGTAGTTGTCTGAAAATTGGAGGAAGGTGTCCTTAACTTTCCTATACTTTCAGAGAAAAACTAAAGAAGGTGGTGTCATCATAAAGCATTAGCTTGATTGTCTGATGCTCCCAAGCAGCCTATTTCCTGCCCTGTTCACATCACCACCAAAATATCTGCAGTTTCAAAGACTTGACTTCTGAAAGGACTATCTTTAAAGCCATAATAAAAATAAGTACCAGCTTATGTAACATTTTACTTTCTATATCATCACATCCTCATAACACCTTGCTGAGATAAATAGAATTGGCATGATATAAGGAAACTGAGGCTTCAAAAGTATAAGTGATTTGTCCTAAGTTACACAGCTGCTAAGAATGTCACCATCCTAACCCACCTGAGCCACTTTAGGGAGTACAGGGGACTGAGCCATACTGACTGTACTGTGGCCAGAGTTGAGGCTGGGAGAGGATTTAGTAACACCACTTTTCTGGATGTGCTATGGTCTGCAGTGTCTGCTTGTTGAATAGAAGCCTCTGAAATATTGTAGATCAAATGACACCAGAGGGATATGAATTAAGGAAGTGCCTCCTTGCTTAGAAGATTTAACAGAGTTTCATTCTGAATATGGCCAAATATATTTTTGTCCTTCTTGTATACTGGCCCCCACACACATACAAACTTATAGTGACAGATTAACACCAGCTACTTACTCTGCTACCTTTGGCATTATTCAGACCAGTGCAACTATTGGTTTGACCTCTCTAAGTTTTAATGATTAAATGCTTGTCAAGTACAAAAAAAATCTTTAAGATTTGACAAACAAGAATCTAATTCAAGATGAGTATGCCTGTGAGAATCAAATATATTTTATATAATTCTTAACTTTCTTAAAGCATGACAGAATCTAATGTTATCTGTTTGGTGTATCTAGGTTATAACCATCTAATGAAGAGCCAGCTACAGCTGTGGAGAAAATATATACTTATCTGAAATGTACAGTGAACTTCATTTTGAGAACCTAATATCATTACCTTGCTAGATTTAAACTCAAAAGCATGATCCACAGTAAGAAAGTAATCTTAACTATTCAGTTCACGCTTTACTTTTATTTGACCATGGTAAAATTAAACAAGCATCATTTAAAAATAATGAAAAAATGAGGCTCCAAGTAGTAACATTAATTTTCTAGAACATAACAGCCTTTAATTAAAATTTAATGTTTATTCTCATGATATATTAAAAATTTTTTAATCAACAGTAGCCAATAGGAATAAATATTGAAGGTCAATAATAAATTGAGCTATCTTCAAAGTTTCCCTAATTTTTGATATGAGCTATGAAGATCTATTCCCCAAATAATGCATTAATATTAAAAATAGTTGTCTTAGCAATTGAAGTTTTGTTTTGTTTTGTTTTGTCTTAAGATTTTATTCATTACTTTTAAAGAGAGGGAAAGGGAGGGTGGAAGAAAGGGAGAAAAACATCAATGTAAGGGTGTCTTTCGCATGCCTCCAGCTGGGGACCTGGCCGTAGACCTGCCTTGCAACCTGGTTATGTGCCCTGATTGGGAATCGAACCAGTGACACTTGGGTTCGCAGGCTGGTGCTCAATCCACTAAGCCACACTAGCAGGGTCTAAAGTTTTTGAGCAGTATTTGACTCAGGGAATATTTGTGCTTCAGATACAAATAAATAAAATAATTTTTTAAAATATTTTATTTATTATGTTTAGAGAGTGGGGAAGGGAGAGAGGCAGAGAGAGACAGAGACAGAAATCAATGTATGGTTGCCTTTTTCACCTGCCTCCAGCTGTGGACCTGGCTGGAGACCTGGCTTGCAACCTCATTATGTGCCCTGGCTGGGGAATCGAACGTGCAACTTTTGGGTTCGCAGGCCAGCACCTTATCCACTGAGCCACCAGCCAGGGCTAAAATTGATTTTTTAAAAAAGAACTGAAGCTGGTTTTATTTGTGGAAATTTATTTTTCAAAGAATTCTATGAGGACATACTACAAAAGTACATTTAGAAGTTGAGTAGGTGAGCTCAGGAGACTGAATATGGTGACTATGTTAACTATTAACTATTTTGTATTAATGAAATTACTAATCATATTAACTAATAACTGGTATTCATTAAAAACCTTACTCCATTGAGGGAAGTAATCCATTTTGCGGACATCTTGTAGATTCTTGGAATATAGTGCCCATCCTGCCCTGCCTTCACAGTGCTAACCAGGACAGTGAAAGGTAGTGGGTGGGGTGTATCTCTCCTTTCTGGCAGCCACTTGCACACATGGAATATTCTATCTGTCTCTCTGTCTCTCTCTGTCTCTGTCTGTCTGTCTGTCTGTCTCTCTCTCTCTCTCTCTCTCTCTCTCTCTCTCTCTCTCTTTCAGCACATGAATCCAGAAATAAAGTTTCTTTTATGCCATTATTGAGCAAAAGATAACTGAGATTTGCTTGTTAACACTCAGGGACTCCCTTCAACTCCGTGTGGAAAGTGGGGTTTGTCTGAATGCATCTTTGCTTCCTGGCCCGCTCCAATTCTGCTTCTGTCTGTGCAGTGAGCTCCCCATGCAGGATCAGCACAAGCCTGCCTCTGAGAAATTTATGTTACTTCCTCCTCACATATAGATGGCCCTGGAGTGAATATAATGCAATAATTTAAATTGGTCTAGCACCTTTCAATCTGTTTATGAATGGCGTGGCATCCCCCAGAGTGAATTAGAGTCCCGTAGTTTCCAGGCAGTGGTATTATTCTTGCAAAATTTGTGCTGAATTAAAAATATATATCATCTAGGAAAGAAATAATAAAGTCCAGCCCTCCAACATTTATCCAGAGTGACTTTCAGTTTCAGTGCAGTTTTCAGTTATTCTCGCTGTAGATTTACTATTCCTAACTATTGCAACCAGGACCAGCGGAGACTGGGTGAAGAACAGCAAAGTCACAGCTGGCCTTTGGATTGTCCCTGCTAGTCTGGATATGCTAGCTTCTAAGTGTGCAAACTCTCATTTTCTAAGAAAGCAAGTTGGTGCAGTTGGGCAGAATCCAATCTTAAACCAGCAAAGTTTACACATGAAAAGTTTCCTCTTGGAATTGAAAACTACATAGTCAACTTTTCTTTTCACTTGCAAACTTGAGGAAAGCTATGCACTGCAGTTAAGATAGGGAGGCAGGATAGGTTGTTGAGGAAAACAATGGAAGGACAAATGGGAAAAATAAATTTAAAAGCAAATGATATGGGAATATAGGAGGCCATATCATTGAAGATGATACTCCTATCCTCTCTCCCCAGGCAGTGGGGCGGTGGGCTATCTTGGCACAGATTAGTCTGTCAGGAATCTGGTGGTGTTGGAGGGTATCCAAGGAGACATTGAATCTACAACCTTGGTTGGCCACATTAGGCTGTTGTTCTAACCATCCAAGCTAATTAGCTGCTGGTGAAGCATATGTACTCTATATTTGATATGACAAAAAGTGAGCCAGGCAGTTGTTTCTGGAAAACATCTTGTTTGACTAATGACTGGGAGGCCTGCATCATAACCCCACATGTCACAGCTTAACACTTAGCCTTTCCGGTCTGCGGGCACCTCTCATTTGTCACTCCTTCGCTCTGGCCATGTAGGTCTGTGAAGAAATGGGAATGGAAGGAACCAAGGAATGAATGAGGAAAAAAACTATTGTATTCATTCATTCGCTCAAAAATAATATATTGCCTACTTACCCAGTAATAGAAGCTTGGCTTAGTTGCTAAAGATTAAAAAATCAAGGCAGAGTCACTAACCTCATGGAAACGAGATCATTGGTAAGGCACAATGGTGCGATGATGGAGAATTGCTAAGAGTGTTAAGAAAGCACACACAGAGGGAGGACTTTTCCCCCAGGAAAAGAAGAGGTCAGGTCTTGGCTAGATTTTTCTGTGGCATTTGGGTAAGTGCCCTACAGGCAGGATATATTTTTCCACGAATAACTAGTATTAAATGCTTCAACAGATGTTTATTTGGGCTCTAGGCTCTAATAAAAGCTGCATTAAAGGTGACAGATGTCAGAATATATCACTGTGTGTGAACCTGCTTTGAGTTTAAAAGAAACTTCAACTAAAGATTAATTCAAATATAGAGCATGTGCATTAATAGCCCATTGGTCAAGATGTTGGTGTATAATAACTATGACAGAAAATGTTGATATACAACTAAGTAAACACTAGCATGGTTTAAACTTGCTTGCATGCTGTTGTAGCCCAGGAGAAAAATATTGAGAATTTTGGAGTCAACCATTGGTTCTAATATACCTCATACTATTAAGAGAAGCATGACTTTAAATGAGTTCTTATTCTCATGGATCCTCAATCTTTTTTCATTTTTTATTAATAAATGAATGAATGAATATATATGTAAATAAAAATAAAAATGCAGATAGTAATACTCTGTAGACTTGTAAGGATTAAATCAAATCAGACAGTTATTGCCATGAAGTGGTTGTAACAAAGTAATATATAAATATATATACTTAAAATCTATGTGATTTTCCATTTTGTCATTCTGAATACTAGAGCTTTTCTTTAGTTTTTCATAGGAATTCAAAGGGAGTGGATGAAGAAATAGTCAACATCTGTTAGAAAGGATTAAATAAGACAAGGCCTTGTGAACATGCTATTGTTTTAAATTAAGATTACCCAGACTCCATCATTCTCCCTCCTTTACTATATGAAAAACTAAGCGTGTCTAGATGTCCCAAATCATAGTACTTTCCCAGTGCATAGAAATAATACTTTAATTCACCATCGTAAGTGACATTAATGAACGTAGCTAAGAGATTAGAGTTGGAAAGGAGCCAGACATGATATTTGAGAAGAAATGAGAAGGCACCACTTTCCTAGTGCTGGAGATAGCTAGAAGAAGGACAGATGGAGAGAAACAGAAGAGTGAAACTGGTACGTTAGATGGTGGATTACATGGAGGACAGACGAGTCTTTATAGATCTGCTTCTCATGTAAGTTTCTCGCAAAAGACCAAGTTTTTGTATGCATGTCTGCACTTTAAATGAAGTATGGCCATGTCCACTTGGTGGTCCACTATGCTATGCATAAAGGAGGTCCTGGGATTTATCTTTCCAGGCTTCCCTCCCCTTTTGTGTGGTTTAGAAGCTGACAGGGCCAGTGGGTCTCCTTGGGGTTCTGCTGTGACACAGTACAGGCATCCTTACAGGAGTGTCTGAAGACAGACTGCCTGATCAGCATGCTTGGTGGAAGTGGCACCCAAGAGTCAGAGCACTGGAGCCAGCAGTGGCTAAGGTGAAGATCAGTCAGAGGGCTAGTCATTCCACTAAGCTTTTACCAAGTAGAACAGACTTGGAACAGCTTCAGGACCTTCAGACATAGTAGAACCAAAAGGGCTAGCAACAAGCCTTAAGGCAAGGGATAAGGGACGAGGGACTTCTGCCCAGATATGAAATGGCATCATAGCCAAGTCTCCCCAGCCTACAAAGATCCACCCAGCCAGATCTGCATTTGCCCAGGGACCATCCATGGATGAAAAGCAGTCTACTACTCTTCTACTGAGAGGCTAAACATTTTTATTTCAGAGATGAATATTTGGTCAACAATTTCTCATAAAAAAATTTAAAGTTGAGCAAATTCTACAGTGAACAACATATACCCAACAACTATCTTCTACCACTCATATTTATTGTACTTTCTTTACTACCCATACAACCATCTAACTATCTCTCTCATCTATAAATCTTAACTTTTGATGCATTTCAAAGTTGCCAGCTTCAATATAGTTCATCCTAAATTGGACATATACTTGAGCATGTGTATCATAAACCGAAGTACCAAATTTGTTTACAGTGTTTTCTTCAGTTAATTTTATTTATTATTGTTGTATTAGAATTGTTTCATTTTTCTCCCATTGCTCTCCCCTGCCTCCCCTCCCTGCCTCCCTCCCTCAGTCAATCCCCAGCTCGTTGTCCATACCCATGGGTCCTTCACTCGAGCTCCTCATCTGTTCCCTTCCCCAACTTTCCCCCTTCTCCCCTTCTCCCCCTCCCCCCCAGTCACCTTCATTCTGCTCCTCTTTTTTTTTTTTTTCTTCCGTGTCTCTTGTTTCTTTCTGCTTGCCCGTATGTTTTGTTCCTTATCCCCTGTATTAAGAGAAAACATATGGTATTTAACTTTTGCTGCCTGGCTTATTTCACTAAGTGTGATACTCTCCAGTTCCATACATGCCATCACAAATAGTAGAATTTCCTTCCTTCTTTCTGCTGCATAGAACCCCATTGTGTAAATGTACCACACTTTTTTGATCCATTCATCCACTGAAGGGCACTTAGGTTGTTTCCAACACTTGGCTATTGTAAATAGCACTGCTATGAACATAGGGGTGCCTAGGTTCTTCTGAAATGGTGTTTCAGGATTGTTTGGGTATAATCCTACCAGTGGAATCACTGGGTCATAAAGTAGTTCTATTTTTAGTTTTTTGAGGAAATTCCATATTGTCTTCCATAGTGGTTGCACTAGTCTGCATTCCCACCAGCAGTCCACCAGGGTCCCCTTTTCCCCACATGTTTTCCAACACCTGTTGTTTGTTGATTTGCTGATGATGGCCATTCTGACAGGTGCGAGGTGGTATCTCATTGTGGTTTTAATTTGCAGCTCTCTGATGGCTAGTGATGTTGAGCATTCTTTCATAGGCCTATGGGCCCTTTGTATATCTTCCTTGGAGAAGTGTCTGTTCAGGTTCTTTGCCCATTTTTTTTAATTGGGCTGTCTCTCTCCCTGGTATTGAGTCATATTAGTTCTTTATAGTATATTTTGGAGATCAGAACCTTGTCTGTAGTGTCATTGGCAAATATGTTTTCCCATATGGTTGGTTCCCTTCTAATTTTGTTGATGTTTTAAAAAAACTTTTCAGTTTGATATAGTCCCATTTATTTATTTGTTTCTTTATTTCCCTTGCCCTGGGAGAGATATCCACGAAAATATTGCTGTGTGGGATATCTGCAATTGTTTTGCTTATGTTTTATTCTAGGAATTTTATGGTGGCACTACTTATGTTTAAGTTCTTTATCCATCTTGAGTTTATTCTGGTGTATGATGTAAGTTGGCGGTCTAGTTCATTTTTTTTGCATGTGCCTGTCCAGTTCTCACAACACCACTTGTTAAGGAGACTGTTTTTACTCCGTTTTATGTTCCTTCCCCCTTTGTTGAATATTAGTTGCCCATAAAGTCCTAGGTTTATTTCTGGGCTCTCTATTCTGTTCCATTGATCTATTTGTCTATTCTTGTGCCACTACCAAGCTATATTACTATGGCTTTGTAATATAGTTTAATAGCTGGTATTGCGATACCTCCTACTTCGTTTTTCTTTCTCAAGATTGCTGTAGATATTCAGGCTCATTTTTGACTCCATATAAATTTTTAAGTGTTTGTTCTAAGATTGTGAAGTATGATATCAGTATTTTAATAGGTATTGCATTAAATCTATAGATGGCTTTGGGTAGTATGGATATTTTTATGATGTTAATTCTTCCCATCCATGAACACAGTATATGCTTGCACTTATTTATATCTTTCTTATTTTTTTCTTCAGAGTTCTGTAGTTTTCTGAGAACAGGTCTTTTATCTCCTTGGTTAAATTTATCCCTAGGTACTTTATTTTTCTTGTTGCTATAGTAAGTGGATTTGTTTTTTAGTTTCTTTGTCTGATGTTTCATTGTTGGTATATTAAAAATGCCCTCAGTTTCTGGATATTGACTTTGTATCCAGCTATTTTGCCAAATTTCCTTATTAGGTTGAGTAGTTTTTTATGGAGTCTATAGGGTTTTCTATGTACACTATCATGTCATCTGAAAATAATGACAATTTTACTTCCTCCTTAACAATTTGGATGCCTTTGATTCCTTTTTCTTGTCTGATGGCTGTGGCTAGAACTTCCAAGACTATGTTGCATAGAAGTGGAGAGAGTGGACACCCTTGCCTTGTTCCTAATCTTAAGGGAAAGGCTTTCAGTTTTTGCCCATTGAGTACGATGTTAGCTGCAGGGTTCTCGTATATGGCCTTTATTATGTTGACATATGCTCCCTCTATCTCCATCTTGCTGAGTGTTTTTATCATAAAAGGGCATCTATTGATATGATCATGTGGTTTTTATCTTTCAGTTTGTTTATGTGGTATATTACGTTTATGGATTTGTGAATATTGTATCATTATCTCTGCATTCCTGGGATGAATCCCACTTATCATGGTGTATGATCTTTTTAATGTATTGCCGGATTCGGTTGGCCAATAATTTATTGAGAATTTTAGCATCTATGTTCATCAGAGATCTTGGTCTGCAGTATTCTTTCTTTGCTGTGTCTTGACCTGGTTTTGGGATTAGAATAATACTGACCTCATAGAAAGAGTGTGATGGGAGTCTTCCCTCTTCTTGGATTTTTTGGAATGGGTGAGAAGGATAGGAGTCAGTTCTTCCCTAAATATTTGGTAAAATTCACCTGTGTAGCCATCTGGTCCAGGGCTCTTGTGTGCTGGGTATTTTTTTTATTACTTATTCAATTTATCTAGTTGTTATTGGTCTGTTCAGGCTCTCTGCTTCTTCTTAATTCAGTTTTGGTAGGTTATATATTTCCAGAAATTTGTCCATTTCACCCAGATTGTCATATTTTTTGATATAGTTGTATGTAGTAATTTCTTATAATCCTTTGTATTTCTGTGGTATATGTTGTGATTTCTCCTCCGTTGTTTCTGATTTTGTTTATTTGGGCCCACTCTTTTTTTTTTTTTCTTTATGAGTCTAGTTAAGGGATTGTGGATTTTGTTTATCTTTTCAAAGAACCAGCTTCTGGATTTATTGGTCCTTTGAATTGTGCTTTAAGTCCCTATGTCATTTAGTTCTGCTCTGACCCTGATAATTCCCTCCTTTCTACTTGCTCTGGGCTTTGTTTGTTGAATCTTTTTCAGTTCTTGTAGTTTTATGGTTACGTTGTTTATATGAGTTTCTTCTAACCTTTTTAGGTAGGCCTGTATTGCTTGTATTGTTATGAATTTCCCTCTGAGGACTGCCTTTGCAGTGTCCCATAGGTTTTGGACTGTTGTGTATTCATTTTCGTTTGTTTCCAGAAACTTTCTGATTTCTTCTTCGATCTGATTGTTAACCTATTCGTTACTTAATAGCATGTTATTTAGTCTCCATGAATTAGAATGTTTTTGTGTTTTTTCCTTGAGGTTGGTTTCTAGCTTCAAGCCATTGTGATTTTAGAAAATGCTTGGTATAATTTTAATTTTCTTAAATTTGTGGAGGCTTGTCTTGTGTCCTGGCATGTGGTTGTTTACAGTGTTTTAAAGATTTAATTTACAAACAATGAAATATATAAATCTTAATTGTATCACTGAGTGAATTCCAGCAAATGCATACAGCTACTCAATCCAAACCCCTGCAGAGATGTGGGACATTACCATCTGTCAGGAGATTCCTTGTGTCCTTTCTCAGGTCCATCTCTGCCCAGTTTCTACCATTCCTAGGCTGTCACTGTTCTTAAATTTTACATCCCAGATTAATTTTACTCATACTAAAATTATATATAAATGGAATCATAATATTTAGTTTTCTGTGTATGACCTCTTTCTCTTAATGTAATGTTTTTGATACTTTTTCATATTGATGCATGCATCAACTTATTCCTTTTGATTGTTGAATAGTATTCCAGCATAGGAAGTATATGACAGTTGTTTTATTCTCTTGTTGATGGACACCTGTTCCTCAATAAATTTTAAAATCCATTTAAAAATCCAGTATTTGGGACAAAAGTTAATGTTAGTTAGCATGTAGGGGTCAAGAAAAAGATGAATTTGGTTATGTACGAAAAAGATTAATAATTTCTCTGAATATCCCAGTTGTAGTGTGCTTAAACTTTTTAAGCTTACTAATAGACCTTCAACAAAAGAGAGATAGTGTTTTATTGTACCTTATTTTTCCCCAGCAGATACAAGAAGTATGCTTGTCCTTATTATGGCAATTCACCTTGCTGGATGAGCACTGCTCTGCATAGAGGGTAATGTCATGCTGTGATTTCACAGGGAGGAGGCTCAAGGTGAAGGAGAGTCACTACAGTACTCAAGCCTCTCTGCCTTCTTTTTATTTTAACCCCCATCCCTTTCTTTCTGTCCTTAGAATGAAGTTCACTTCTGGTGGTACCCTTGCTTAAATTGACATACTCGCTTGAAGTGGGAAATTTAGGAATCAAATACAGTGAAGCACAAGGAAAAGCAATTTGCAAATCACAGCAGCAGCTCTTGACAAACATCCCTGCGTAGGTGAATAAAGAAAGCGTGGCCTTGCAGCCTCTCATGAAAAAAATGTGCAGGAATATTGAGCAATTTCATTGTTAATCTTATTAGTAATTTATGTCATTAATCAACAAATAACATGTTAAAATATTTCTTTCTCAAAAATATGACTCAGTCCAGCTTTCAACTCAAGAAACCCATTCATTACCTGTTTGAGTTGGGGAGAGTGGCTTCTTGTTTTGTATTTAGTTTGTTCTACATCTGTCAGAAATGAAGTTATGCTAAATTAAGTATCTGAGCATAGGAGTTAAAGAACACTTCAGCCTAATATTCTGATGATTTCCTAGGGTGTCATTAGGCAAATTCCTAGGGTGTCATAGATCGAGAGGGCTAGATCTATGGAGGAAGGAGGAGTGTGGCAAAGCCCATATTCTTCTTCATGCTATTAGAACAAAGGCTCCTAGTAGAGCCTGGGATCATGTTTTCTAATAGCACTTTCATTACTAAATAAGTCAAGTTCTTCAGGAACCAAATAATAGCCTCCAATTGTAAAGGAATCTGAGCCCTGGTCACATGGCCCAGTTGGTTGGGGCATTATCCCATATGCCAGAAAACTTGTGGTCAGGGCTCATATGGGAGGCAGCTAATCAATGTGTCTCTTTCTTTTTCCCTCTCTAAAAATCAATAAATATGTCCTTGAGTGAGGATTTAAAAAAATAAAAGAAAATCTGATATTGTCAGACACTGAAATATTAGGTGGTTTCCTGTCCTGAAGGGATTTTGAAAACCATTATCTTTTAAAATTTTCTTCCAGAAAGATCTTCCTTTAATAACTAGGGAGGCCCTGTCTGGGAGATGCTGGGTACAGTTCCAATGACAAGTACCCCAGTGATCTGTACTTCAAAAGGGGTATATGACAAAGGTGGACCCCAGGAAGAGAATTACGGTGCAAGGTCTCACTAATCCTGCTCTTGCATGGTTTTGACATTTTTTATTTAATGTCCAATTTTCCTAACTTCAAGCTAGTGCACTTTTTAAGCAAAAATTATATTTATTTGGGGTTCTTTATGCCTACCCCAAATGAAATACTATAATAAGAATTAGTTAATTAAATATTACCTTAAAACATATAATCTATTTTAATAAAATAGCTATATTTATATCTATGTTACCTGAAATATACTGTTTGTATATGAATTTGGTTTATTTTTTTCAACTTGTGTAGGTCTTAACTTTCTAAAAATAGTATATTTAATATGTACTAGAAATGATATTTTACTAAGTATAATTTTGGCCTATATATTTTTAGTTGTAATAGCTACTTTTCCAGTATTTAGGGAAAGAAAGAACTTCGACCCAAGTTGAGTAATAAGAAACAAAAAAGAACTGGAAGACATTATTTAAGGGCAATATTTAACAATAAATTGCACCAATCAATGACTTAAACCAAAAAAAAAAAAAAACCCTCTGACCATGCCTGACCTGGAGAAAGGAATTGACTGATTTTTAGTCACATCTGAAAAACAGATGGTATAATTATTCTGTGTGCATATTGGTAATACAAACCATATACCTCAGCTATCAGAATAATGAAACAAAGTAAAATGTCATGGGGCAGTCGGATGACAATGGGTGATGCTTCACAGTCTTTAGTTTTCTAGAAAATAGAGAATTTTGCTAAATGAAAATTTTTTAAAAGCTGTCAGCAGGGAGTAAATAATGGTATAGTTTGAAGTATTTTCATGTAACCAGATTCATAGAGGTTAGGAAGAGATGAGACAACTTAATTTTTTACCTAGCATTGGGACCAATCTCTGTAACTCTTCCAAGCTGTAACTTAGAAACATAATTGGTTTTAATCACAATTAATTTAATTAATCACTGTAATACTGTGAATATGGGCTGCTTTAGATTCTGGTTTAACAATGTTTAGTTCACTCCCACTTTTTTCTTTTTCTAAAATACAAAGCCAAGAAAAATTGGAAGAAGGTGAATAGTTTTTCCTTTTTGATCCAGCAATTTATGCATAGAACTTTTAATTATACAGAAGAGATAATTCAGCAAGATATGCAGGGTCACAGAATTGTTTTTAACTTATTTTTTGAAGGCAAAATTTTAATTTAAATTGAGTTCTAACTGTTGGGCCACCTTTGTGCCAAATGTCTATAAATGAATGAAACAAGGATTGAAATAAGAAAGAACTGTAGCCTCTGCTAAGGTGGGCAAAAAACAGGCTAATGTTTAGAAAACCAGAGGTTAGTCCCTAAAATGTGCTGTACATGAGCTGAGTTTAATTGGGCAAGTCATCATTGTTTGTTTTGTTTGTTTTTTCACTTTTCTTGTTTATGATGTAGTAATACATCAAGGAAAATCCACTACCGTTCAAGAGATGGTTTCTGTTTATATATGACATAGAGTATTAGAAATCGGCTCTGATCAGTTTTGACTTCAGAATTTGTGACTTTTTCACACCTATTTTTTCCATATAAACTTAGTTTGTCTCTTCCACCAGATATTAAGCTTTCCTCAGATCAGAAACAACATTGTTGCCTTTCAGGCTCAGCATCCATTAAATGTTCATCAGGATAACTCCTAATCAGATGTAGTCCTATTTGGTTATTCTTTCCATTAGTTCCTTTGCCCTAGAGGATTATCAGTGAAAATATTGATACATGAGATATCTGAAATTTTCCTGCCTTTATTTTCCTCTAGGTCTTTTATGGTATCATGGCTTATGTTTAAGTCTTCTATCCATTTTGAGTCTATTCTGGTATAAAGTTGGTGGTCTAGTTTCATTTCTTTGCATGTACCATTCCAGTTCTCCCAATACCATTGCTTTATTTTTTTACTCCATTTTATGCTCCTGCCCTCTTTGTCAAAGATTAATTGACCGTAGGGACAATTGGGGAAAATTGGGACAACTGTGATAGAACCATTTTTAAAAAAAATGACTTACCACCTCCAAGGTGACAAAATTGACATCAACTTTGGATGCATTTGTCTAGACATTTCCATAAGCCTTATGTGAATATACAGGGTGCCTGCAATAAAGTGGCAAAATTTTAGTAAAATAAACAACATACCACAGAAGTGTTATGTTTTGAAATAAATTTTCTCTTACATGTAAATACATAAACATAGTCATTGTTTTTTAAATTGTTCAGAGGGGAGCAAAAAGGATATGGATGTAATACAACAACAATAAAATTTTAAAAATAAATAAATAGTTCAAAAAATTCTCTACTTGCTGCATTAGTAGACTTGATTTGACTTCAGAATCTTGAACATGCTTTAATTCACTTTTCTTTATCCATGGACATCATCATGTTTTCAGTCTTAGCTTTAACAGTCTCTGTACTGGAATGAGGTTGTTTGTTAACTTCTCTCTCACAAATGCGCCATACATAATAGTCTAAAGGATTTGCATCTGGTGAACTAGCTGGCCAGATTTCCTTTGACCAGAATTCAAGAACAGTGACACTGAGACATTCTTGCACCTTTTTGGCATTATGTGCTGGTGCACCATCTTGTTGGAAGAGAAGATGATGTCCATTTGCAACTGGCTTCATCCATGGTACAACTGCTTCTCTCAAAACATCAAAGTAAACATCAGCAATCACCTTCAAGCCTTGTGGAGAAAAAATGCAGGATCCTGATACATCCTTCATTGCTGACAACACCTAACACCATCACTGTAGCAGGAAATTTAGTTTTCATGACCATTGGGACTTCATTAAGATTCTCATGGCCCTGGCTAGTGGCACAGTGGATAAGGCACCAGCCTGTGAACCCAAGATTGCTGGTTCGATTCCCAACCGGGGCACATAACCGGGTTGCAAACCAGATCTGTAGATGGAGTTAAGTGAAAGGCAACCATACATTGATGACTCTCTTCCTCTCTGTCTCTCTCCCTTCCCTTCTCTCTAAAAATAATAAATAAATTTTTTTTAAAAATACAAATTTAAAAAATGAAAAGAGTCTCAGAGCCACCTGTTGTTTCTTCTGTTGACTATTTGGTCCTGCTGAAAATTCTTTTCATGGGAGAAAATCAGAGGGTTTTTTCTTTGGGATTTTTCAATTTTGTTAACAGTTCCCTTGCTTTTTCAAGGCGCCTTTCCATTATCTGCTATGTCATAAACTGGCCTCTTCTAAGAGCATAGGATCTATAACTGATATCTTCAGCAATAATCTTGTGAACAACCATTGCATCCAACATCTGCAGTTCTTTTGCTATGGAGCATGTTGACTTTCGTGGATAATCTCCTAGATTCTGTGTACAATATCTGGACTTGTTCAATCCTTTTGTACCTTATGCATTTTCCTTGTTGGTGTGGTAATATCTGGATCAGCATCATACACCTTCACATTGTCAACTATATGTAAAGGGATGTTATTGAAGTCTGCAATTTCCTTAGCAGTTGGCCCTGCAAGCAGTCCAGAAACTATGGTTGCTCTAACATTGTATTCCTTTGGCATAATGGTTGCTCTCAGAATTTAATAATTTATATCTCAAACAATGATGTTAAATCATAACCTTAGAAACATATTTTTTCAAAGTTAATAAGCACATGAAATAAAGAGATGCAAAGTTATTGTCAATTTATTGCGCACACCCTGCATATGTACACCTACAGAGGAGGGGTTATTTATATAAATGTTATACTTTACATTTTATTCTGTACCTTGCTTTTTCATTCAATAATATATATTGGAAGCTTCTTCATGCTAATTAAATATAGAATAACTCTATTCTCTTTACTGCTTTATAAAGAATGATTACACTGTGGTTTATTTAGCTCTTCCTCTATGAAAGGACACTGAGTTTATTTCTATTTTTTTACTCTTACAAATAATAAACATCTTCATTAATTACTTCTAGCATGTTTAAACAAAGGTTGCACCCCCAAAGAAGTAGAATCCTATATCAGAAAGAATGTACATTTATAATGTTAATATATATACAGGACATAAAATGTAATTAATAAGTAAATAAAATTTCCAACTCAGTCATGAGAAAAGAAAAAGACATACATCTTAGTTAGGAGTTAAGATTCTTCATTTAAAATCATGTCCCTGTATATAAAGAAGACCTTGTGGAAAGAGGCAACTACTGTTTTTATAGTCAGTAAAGTAGTTTAATTCTAGCTCCTTGGTCAACTAATCATGATCCTGTGAGTAAGCCATTTAATTTTTCTGTTGCCTCACCTTTCCCATCCAACATAGATATAATGGTACTTTTAAAGTACATCGTAATGATAAATAGATGAGAGAATTCTTGGACAAGTTAAAAGTACTATTTAATTTTGAGTTACTATTATTAGTAACATTCAATTTATGAAAATATAGGAAACAGATTTTGCTTTCCTGGTGGGACACATGAAAAGGTAGTTTGTATAAACATGTAGTCCCACATCATTCTCTGTGCACTCATAATTGGTGTCCACCATCTTGTTAAAATCCTGAATGGGTCTTCTTTGAAGGCAGAATATCCCCAATTATAGTCCTGGTTTGGAGTCAACTAGTTCATCTGCAATTTCCTCACTCTGCTGCTTAGTTAATATGATATATTAGAAAGGTTGGCATTTTGAACTATACTACCTTTGTTACTGTATGGTCTTACTACTTCAGGGAATTCATGGGCCTTCTACAGCCCTTAATTGGTCATCCCAGAAGCCCTGAGCAAGAGAGAGAAACTGGATCAGCCTGCTTTCTGCCTTAAACTAGTATCATACTGAATTACCAAAACTACGTGCTTCAGGATGGGACTGGAAATGACAACCAACTCAGGTTCTGAGCAAAAGAGCACTGTATTCAGTGGAGTTCTGCCTTCAGAGTTCTGGTCTCTGAATCCTCATAGGTTGGCTTAAAAACAAGGTCATTCAAATAGTTTGCAAACACAGTTTGAGTACGCATAGTGAGTGCTTGACAAAGTGTAAGTACTTAATACTTTTAAAAATAAATTAACAAAAATTCATAGAACAACGGGTTCTAAATACTACTTCATGCATAATTGAGGAAGACATACGAAAATATGACATGGTTCTATACCAAATATCTTAATACTTCATCAGATAAGACAAAACAAGCATATATGAACTATTCGAGCATTTAAAGTGGGGAATTTTTTTTTAAGATTTTATTATTTTTCAGAGAGAGGGGAAGAGAAAGAGGCAGAGAGGGAGAAAGACATCAGTGTATGGTTGCCTTTCACCTGCCTCCAACCACAGACCTGGCCGGGACCTGGCTTGCAACCTGGTTCTGTGCTCTGGCTGGGGAATTGAACCAGCAACTTTTGGGTTTGCAGGCCAGTGCCTTATCCACTGAGCCACCAGCCAGGGGCTAAAGTGGGGAATTTTTAAGTGATAGAATGAATGATTTTAAGTATAAAGCCATAAGAATTTAAAGACATGGGGGACCACTGAAGAAGTTTCTTAGGAAGTGAAACTTGAGATGGATTTTGAAAGATGGATAGGGTTTGAGAAGATAAAAGGGTGCTAGCATTCCAAGCAGTGCTAACGGCATGAAACAATGTTTGGAAAGAGGAAAAGGTGTGTTTGTTTCACTCTTTCCTTTGGTCCATTGGGGATTAGGGTAAGCTTTGGAGGTGTATATTTAAAGTAAAATAGGATTATAACATACACTATCTGTCTTAACTACAGAAATACTCATAAATGTGTTCTAAGATATATGTGTAAAAGTATTTATTATTTAAAATAACAAAAACTTGGACATAATTTAAATTCTGTCAGTAGGAGAATGGTTAAAAAAATCTCAAGTTGCTGTCACATCATGAAATACCAGCAAGTAGTTGAAAAGAATGAAGTAGACCTTTGAGTGCTGATGTAGATAGACCACCATGGAATGGTATATTAATGGTGAAAATATATATATTATCTGTCACCTTTGAAAATTGACTTTAAAACATCTAAGTGGTATTTCAGAAAGATTAATTTGATAACATGGTATCAAATTAAGAAGGAGCAATTGTAAGCGAGGGGGTTATTGGGAGATGTTTGCCTGAGCACTGATACAGGAGGCCAGAGACAGGGACCTGAATGGTAAAGAAGAAGAGAACCCGGGGGCATTCTGAAGAATGACTTTGAAGGCCTTCATGACAGGTTCTTAATATCAGGGATGAAGTCAAGAGGAGAAAATGTAGATTTTTCAGTCTTAAGCTTAGGAGATCGATTCATGTTAATAGCAAACCTTCTTTAAAGAATTTTTGTTTGTTTGTTTTAGGATGGAAGAAACAGTGCGAAATCTATTGCAAACTCAAGGACCTCCAGAGCAGAAAAAAGAAGAAACTGTTAATATAATGGTCTATCAGGTACACCATGTTTTTTACTCTTGATTGGGTAGTGGTCAGCTTTTTTTCTCGTATTTCTCTAGCTCTGTCCTCCCTAACTCAGACATAAATAAGCAAGTATGCACCAGATCCCAGTGCTGGGAACCATCTAGTTACCTCTGTTTGAGAAGTCATGTACACATTTATTTCACTCATTCATTTTTGTTGAACTCTTACTGTGAAATAGATAATAGATTTGGTTGTAGGAAGATGTAAAGAATAAGTTTGCAGTGGTCAGGGCTGTAAGAGAGGTAGCTACAGCATTCCCTGGGAACATAGGACAAGGAGTTACTCACCCCATCTGGGGAGTAAAGGATTACTTCCCAGAGAGATACCCTTTTAAGGTGGGCCTGAGGAATAGAGAACTTGGAAAGACTTTGAAAGCAGAGGGGAAGCCTGGATAAAGGTGCGGTGGTATGCATTTGCATGATGGGCTCGTGGAGAATAAGATGCTCAAGGTGACCAAATAATGACCTAGTGAGAGAAGAAGTTTGACTGTGATACTGAAGGTGCACATGAGAGCTGGCTGAGGTCATGTTTATATCTGGGGCTCATGGGTGTAACTTTGCACCTTGGCTATGTGGAATCTAAGGAGGTCCAAAGAGAGTATGTGGTTAATGAAGTGACAAGTTGTTACGGTCCAGTTGCCCTTATCCCATGGCTCTTTAACCCTAGCAACAGGACCAGTCTGGAAAGCAGGACATCTAATTTGATTATGACCTAAGTTAGCCAAACAGATGAGAAGGCTCTGGCAGGTGTGGAGAGAAATATAGCAGAAAGAGCTCAGTTCTGTTTATAAATAAACAGAGGACTTCTGTTGAAAATCACTTCAAATCACAAATAGAGTCCCAATATCCTTTACACAACTATGCATAGAGAACTAGAAAAAGCCAAGGAAGGCAAGGAAATGGGCCAAAATCTGAGGCAATCACTGGGCAGCCCTCAATGTTTGCTGGCTAGAAAAGAAATGGGGTTAGGAAGCAAGTGTAGGAATCCAGATGATAAAGATAATTTTGTGCTAGCTTTCCTGAATTCATGGGTTTAGGGCCCTGCAACCTTACTTGTTATGAGAAAGATTGGGAAGACTTTGATCATATCATACAAAGTTTCAAAACCTAGGCAGAATTTAGCTTTAAGGACTCTATATCCCCAGTAGTTGGCTCTCGAAACATGTTTTGGAACAGTGGGACAGCTGTTCTCCATCTCCAATGACTACTATAATACAAAGAGTTGCCATAAGCTGCTTCAGAGGAGATTCAAGTTAGTGCCATGAAGACAATTTTTTAAGATCACTAAAATCCATTTCTTGTGAAACTGCTCTTCTTGAGAAGGTAAGGTGGTCTGTACCTCGGAAATGCACCATCTGCTTTTCCTGATGTGCAGTCACCTAGAATCAGGATAAGAATTTATATCCTCCTAGCCCCAAGTCTTTCCTAGGTCTTATATCTACTTTGGTATAAAATTGAGATATGAATAAATAAAGGGGAGGACTGGATTCTGCAGTAAGTGGTTCCATGAATCTGAAACATTGGTCATGTGCTCCTCCTCACCAGTCACAGCAAGCCTGAGCTTAGAACTAAGAACCCAGCATTACTCTGTACTTGTTCCAAACTCCTCCTTGCTGCTCATCCAGGTGCTTTTTTTCTTTTAATCAATCTTTTCTAATCCCTCCATCACTTACTAGCCATATCTATGGTGCAGCCATATCTAACAGCATTGTCAGAATTTATTTTAGGAAACTGGCAGCTACTTGGAAAAACAGATGTACTTTTTAAAAATGTGCTTTAAAACTATTTCCTCTCTGTAACTGTATTAGAAATGGGAACTTGGTGTTTCCTTCTAGGGAGAAGGCAGTAAATCATTGGAAGGGATTTTTCAGTCATTATTCTAACTGACCTCAGGCTCATGATGTGGACAATTGGAGACCGACATGGATTCCATGACCCATAATGTCATTTGCACATTCAACAGATATTTACTGAGCTTGAAGTATGCACTAGGTATAACCTTGTTCTCTGGGGATTCAAGAAACAAAAATGGAGAAAGGGGAAAGAGAAATCTTGCTGGGCTGCACTGGGGCCCAGGGAGGCCCAGGTCATGTCACAAATTCTGGTATTCTAAATGTGGCTAATAGTCACAGAATAGATTTGCACAAGATGTGCATGGTGATACTGGTAGAGCATGTAGTTGGTACCTTCCCGACATCAAACTTCATGGTTCAGATAAGAGCTGGGAGATTAATTGCTTCGTAACGTGGGCCGTTATTAGCATACCTGACTCAGATTTTCCTATAGCAGGTTTTCCTCTGACAGCAGCCAGAGGCCCATGCACAACTTGAGCCCATGAGAAAGATGGAATTGCTTTCATTTTCCACTGTGGAAGTGTTTGCTCTGAGGCTTTTAACATTGAGCTAATATAATACCAGCAGAGTAATAGCTTTCTGTGTTCCAGGTCCGTGCTGATTGCTTTGCATGCATTAAAGGGTGGTCCTATTTTGTTCATCAGGTGTATTCCTAAAAACCTCCCATAACTCGTTACAGGTATAATTTGTAACTTGCATAATTCAACATGGATTCTTTGAAAGCATCCTTTGAGAGATCCTGTGTGTCAAAGCGTTCTGTGTTTTTTTGTTCAGCAGCTGAAGCAGACCTACCATGTGGCAGTCCATGATTTACGGTTTACCATTTTGGTCATTGTGCAGTTCTTGACTCTTTTAATTTTGAGAATTTATATGATTTCAAGGTTTCTGCGTGAAGTGACATTAATAACATTTTTATGTGCTCACGATTTCAAAATTACTTAGTTCAGAGTCCCACTGAATGCAACTAGATTATAGCTCATTCAGTCCCCACAACAACTTTAAATGAGGCACTGTCACTACCCCATCTTAGAGATGTGGACATGCGCTCAGAGAGGTGCCTACTTGCTCAAAGACACACAGCCTGGAAGGAACGTAGGAAGGATTTGAGTCCTAGTCTGTCTTTCTCTCTGACTCCATGGCCTCAGCTCTTTATGCTGAACAATTCTGGTGAGATTAAATGGTAGGGCTTAAGTTAACCACTGATTGTTACCTAAGTTGGGGCCTAAACCTAAGACTTTCTATTTTCTGTCTAAATCTCTTTACATTCATTGATTCATTTATTTGCTCATTTACTCATTCAAATAACAGTTCATTTATTTTTTGTTTACATTAAGTGTAGTGATTTTCTATTGGTGTTGTAGAACCACACAAAGTTATCTTTATAATAATTCTGGAGGTCAAAAGTCTAAAATCATGGTGCTGGCATTCTTCCTGTAGGCAACATGGCAGAATCATTTCCTTGCCTCTTCCAGATTTTTGCCTTCCTTGGCTTCTGTTCCTTTCCTGCATGTTCAGAGTGCATGACTCCAGGCTCTGGTTCCATTGCCATATCTCTTTTCTTGAGCTTGACCATGTCCCTTCCCTGTATAAGGACTCCATGATTACATTAGACCTATCCAAATAATTCAGGGTCATCTCTCCATCTCAAGATCTTTAATTTATGGACTTCTGGTCAAGATGGCAACGTAGGTAAACATTGTGTGAAGATTGCCTCTTCACATAACCACATCAAAATTACGACTCAAATATAGAACAACCACCACTTAGAATCATCAGAAATCTGGTTAAAAGGAAGTCTGACAACTATAGAATTAAAGAAGCCACATTCACCCAGACTGGTAGGAAGGGCACAGATGTGGAATGAGCTGATCCCACACCCAGGTATGGTAGATAAAAATGTAGGAGGGATATCTCAGGAGGGAGGAGTCCCAGCCCCACACCAGGCCTCCCAGCCCAGGGTTCCAGTGCCAGAAAGATAAGTTCCTACAACTTCCGGCTGCAGGAACCAATGTTGATTGAGTCACTGGAAGAAACTTCTGGGGCCCCAAGCAGCTGTCTTAAAGAACCCACACACAGACTCACCTACTCAGATTCACTCCCTCTGAGCTTTAGCATCAAGGCGGTAGCTTGAAGGGCACCAGCGGCACACAGGGTGAGGCTGAGGTGTCTGACATCAAGGTAGGCAGAGACCATTGTCCCTTTTCTGGGCCCTCCCCCACCGGGCTGCACGGCCACAGATCTGGCAAGCTACTGCCATATCTGAGACTGTCAGCCTCAGATATGCTAACACTGTTTAACCCATCTTGGAGATCCCCAGAGACTCTGCTCCACCCAACTCACAGCCCACCCAAGCTGCTTTTCAATATCAATGGCTGGTCTTGGCTCCTGCTGCCCCAATACCTAAATCCCAACAAACAAGCAGCCGCTGCCTCAGTGAACCACAGGCCCAGCACTAGCCGCAGCCAGCCTTGATTCATCATTGGCTTCACACGGGAATCTCCAAATCCAGCACAAGTAGCACCATTGTAGATCACTTTATAGTTAACAGGATGGCCCTTGGAAAAGCACAGGTCAGGGCTGACCTTGGCCTGCATGACCTGGGAAACCCCAGGGTCAGCGCACCCAGTGGACGGCTACAGACTACATCAGAGTACCATGCTGCCCCTGCACAGCTGGTCCTCCAGAGAGGGTGGAGGTTGGTAGTCAGTGGTCACAGCCAGTCCTTGCAGTTGACTGGCCTGGGTACCTCCCTCCCATTAATCTGCCAACAGAAACCAAGGCTCAACTACAAGAGGAGGGTATATTCAGCTCAGACGAAGAGCACAGCTCAAGTACTCAGCTTGGGGGGTGATAGGGGTGGTAGTACTACTGGATCCTACAGGACACCTACTAAATTAGGCCACACTGCCAAGACTAGGAGTCAAAGCAGCTCTACCTAATACCAAGAAGCAAACACAGGGAGGCTGCTGAAATGAGGAGACAAAGAAACATGCCCCAAATGAAATAATATATCAAAACTCCAGAAAAGGACTAAACAGAATGGAGATAAGCAATCTATCAGATGCAGAGTTCAAAAACTGGTTATAAGGATGCTCAAGGAACTTAGTGAGGACCTCAGGAGCATAAAAAAAATCTAGTCAGAAAGAAAGATACACTAATTGAAATAAAGAACAATTTATATGGAACAAATGATGGAGTCAATGAAGCTGAGAATCAAATCAGTGAACGTTGACTTAAACATAAGGAAGAACAAAACAACCAATCAGAACAAAAAAAAAGAAAAAAGAATAAAAAAAAAATGAGGATGGTATAACCCACCTCTGGGGCAACTTCAAGGCCCAAGCTTTGCATCATAGGTGTAGCCAGAAGGGGAGGAAAAAGAGTAAGAAATTGGAAATCTATTTTTAAACATAATGAAAGAAAACTTACCTAATTTGGTGAAGAAAATAGACATGCAAGTCTAGAAAGCACAGAGTCCCAAGCAAGATGGATACAATGAGGCCTGCTCCAAGACACATCATAATTAAAATGTCAAAGGTTAAAGATAAAGAAAATCCTAAAACTAGCAAAAGAAGACGTTAAAACTAGCAAAAGTTACCTACAGGGGAGTTCCCATAAAACTGTCAGCCAGTTTCAAAAGAAACTTTGCAGACTAGGAGGGATTAACAAGAAATATTCAAAGTCAAAAACAGGGACCTACAGCTAAGATAACTCTTCCCAACAAAGCCATCATTTAGAACTGAAGGGCAGATAAAGAGCTTCCCAGACAAGAAAAACCTGTAGGAGTTCATCATCCCCAAACCAATATTATAAGAAGTATTAAAGGAACTTATTTAAGAAATAGAAGATCAAAACTATGAACAATGAAGTGACAAAAATACATATCTATCAACAATTGAATCAAAAAAACAAACTAAGCAAACAAGAACAGAGACAGAATCATGAATATGAAGAACATTTTCATGGTTACCAGATTGGGAATGGGGAAGTGTGGAAGAATGGGTGAAGAGGTGAGGGAATTAAGAAGTACAAATAGGAAGTTATAGAATAGCCTTGAGGATGTAAAGTACAATGCAAGAAATGGAGCAGCCACAGAATTTATATACGTGACCCATGGACATGAACAATGGTGTGGGGATTGCCTGAGAGAGTGAGGGGGTACTGGGTGGAGGGGAACATAGGGGGAAAAATGAGGGTGACTGTAATAGCATAATCAATAAAATAAAACTTTCAAATAAAGGTATTCAACTTAATTAAGTGTACAAAGTCCCTTTTGCCACATAAGGTAACATTCACAGATTTCAGGGATTGGGATGTGGACTTTGGGGTAGCAGCAACATTATTCGGTCCATCACATTAAATAACACATTATTTTAGCAGGCTGGCAGTACCTAGCAGATATCAAGCTAAGTGCTAGACATACAATGATGCCTGCCTGGTAGGGGTCTTTTCATGGAGAGCTCAGTCTATAGAATGCTGAACAATAGGGAGGAAAAGCAAGTAATCAAATATATACAACTATGTGATAGGAGTCCAAATAACAGCTTGCATAGCATTCTGGGAGCATAAAAGAAGATGCCACCAAACCTACTGACTGCTCTCCCTGGAGACTCTGCCTTCTGTCTCACATTTATACTTAATAATCCACTTATATGTAGCACCAAGAACAATCTCATTTCACTGGGGGGAAATAAAAGACCTCAAAAGATTGTCTATATAGGAGCCTGAATAAGTAGAAACAGCTTCAGTTTCCCTTTGGCTTTCTCTTTTTCCAGTTTATTCTCTCTAGGTGTTTGGGGATTTCTTATGTGCTATGTTACATATTCTTGTCACCCAGGGTACCATTTTATTTAGCCAAGTAAGTTAGGAAACATTGGGAAAAGAATTCATAATGAGACATGAAAATGGTCAATTAAACACAAATGAATTGGAGCATTTGGTGGGGAAGAGCATCATTCCTTCAGCTTTATCTAAGACAATATTTAAACACAGGCAGCCTAAGTTACCCATAATCCTAACAGTAATGATGAGCTACCCCTTCCAGTACTTTGTGTCCATAGCTGCCCTCTGTGCTTTTTTGTCATAGCTGATACATTTCCTCTTATCTCTGTCCTTCTCTCTGGGACATGAAGTGAATTCACATTAGCCAGTTCATTTAGAAAGAAAAAAGTAGGTGGACAAATGGAAACACTAACAAGAGTAAAGAAGACCTGCACATGGGCATTGTTTCTGCCACGAACAAAACTTATGACTTCAGATAGTCAATGAAACTCCCTGGGTTCCTCAGTTTTCATATTTATAAGAAATGAGGTTTGGACTAGAGTAAGGGTCATAAACACAAATACCTTAGTTGCCAAACAAAAGAGAAAAAGAAAGTGCCCTATAGAGGTGTGCATTCTATTTCCCTACTTTTGATAAGAGAACAGGTACAAAATGAAGTTTTTTATTTTTGTTTTGTTTTTAACAAAAATACAAAACTCTTTCTGACACAAGAGCAACCCATACCTGGTTTAATGCTAAAAGACAGTAGGGAGTGGTGCAGATAGTGGCAAACTAGAGAGCCACTGTCAGGCCTAAAGGCAGCTGCCACAGCCCAGCTGGGCAGTCAGATGACACAAAAATGTACAGATGGATATATAGTTCAGAAGATAAAGTTCAGATTTTATAAGCAGTTTCTTAGTCTGTAAATAAGGCTTATTATTTTTTTATACATAGATTAAATAAAACAAGTGTTAGACTAAGGGCAACCCTCAGAAGAGAGATAATTTCTAAGGTTTCTTCTTAATCTTAGAACTCTGGGTCTGTGTTTCTTTGCAATCCTGTAAGGCCTTGTCACACAAAGTGTGAAATGAGTACATCTGCCTATAGCACCCTGCCCATCATGAGCCAGCACTTGCTGAGGCACCTGCCATGTGCCAGTCACAGTCTAATCATTTTATAAGTGTGGGCTCATTGTCTTTTCACAAGAATCCTTTGAAACAGACACAGGGAGGTAAATTTGCTTTCCAGAGTTATACAGTTCCTCTTTTTAAAGCTAATTTTATTGATTTGCCATTACAGTTGTTTCAGTTTCTTTCCCTTTGTTCCCTTCCACCCTGCACCCCACTTCCCTCCAGCATTCCCTCCCCTCTTAGTTCATGTCCCTGGGTCATGTATGTAAGTTCTTTGTCTTCACCCTTTCTTAGACTGTTCTTAACATCCCCCTGTCTATTTTGTACCTGCCAATTATACTTCTTAATTCCTGCACCATTTCCCTACTTCTGCCCCTTCCTCCTCCCAGCTGATAACCTTCCAAATGATCCCCATACTTGTGATTCTGTTCCTATTCTGGTTGTTTGCTTAGTTTTGCTTTTATCTTTTGGGTTCTGTTGGTGATAGGTGTGAGTTTGTCATCATTTTAATCCTCTTTTTCTTAAGTAAGTTTTGATCCTCTTTTTCTTAAGTAAGTCCCTTTAACATTTCATGTTATAATGACTTGGTGATGATGAACTTCTTTAGCTTTACCTTGTCTGGGAAGCACTTTATCTGCCCTCCCATTCTAAGTGATGGCTTTGATGGATAGAGGAATCTTAGTTGTAGATCCTTGCTTTTCATCACTTTGAATACTTTTTTCCAGTCCTTTCTTGCCTGCAAAGTCTCTTTTGAGAAATCAGCTAATAGTCTTATAGGAAACCCTATTAGGTAACTCTTCTTTTCTCTTATTGATTTTAAGATTCTCTCTTTATCTTTAAACGTTGACATTTTAATTATGATGTGTCTTGGTGTGGTTCTCTTTGGGTCTAGCTTGTTTAGGTCTCTCTGTGCTTCCTGGACTTGTACATCTATTTCCTTTGCTAAATTAGGGAAGTTTTCCTTCATTACTTTTTCACATAGGTTTTCGATTTATTGTTCTACCTCTTCTCTTTCTGGCACCCCTATGATTCAAATGTTAGTACATTTAAAGTTGTCCCGGAGGTTCCTGAGCCTCTCCTCATTTTATTTTTTCAATTCTTGTTTCTTTATTCTGTACTGGTTGACTGCTTATTTCTTCCTTATGTTCCAAATCATTGATGTGAACCCCAGTTTCCTTCCTTTCACCATTGTTTTTTTTGTGGATTTTCCTTTGTTTCACTTAGCCTAGCTCTTATTTCTTTCCAAATGCATTTGTCATACTTAATATTGTCTATCGAGTCTGTGAGCATTGTTATCACCATTGTTTTGAGCTCTATGTATGTTAGGTTGGGTCCTCATTGTTAGTTCTCCCACTGGAACCCTGATCTGTTCCATCTTTTGGGCCATACTTCACTGTCTCCTCAACTTAACAGCCTCCTGTGTTCACCTCTGTATTTTAGCTAGAGCTGTTGTACCTGTTATGTTGTAAGAGGTGGAGCTTTAGGTATTCATCAGTGCTGGATGACCCATGTCACGACTTGGTGGCACTGTATGTGGGGATGGGGTCTGAGAGAGAACAGTGCTGCTGCTTGTTCACCACTTGCCCCTTTTTCAAGCATTTCTCTCACCTCCCATATGGGGCTGGTGCCCCTCTGGCTATTTCCCTGGTGGTTGTTCCCAGGGTGGGTGGGTTTGTGGATGTTCTAGGACCTTGGGGGCCTCTAAACAAACCATTCTGCTGAGAGACTGGCAGTTTCTTCCTGCACCACAACCCTCACTGGTTTTCACAGTCAGAAGCAATGAGGTTTTATTTTTCCTGGTGCTGGAACTGCGAGCTTCACGGTCTGGTCTGGTGCTGGGTTCACTCCCCAGGTGTCTCTCCAGACTTTTATAATGCGTAACTGTGCTTTTGCTGGCCAGCCACAGCCACTGCCTTGCTGCCGCTGCCACAACAGCCATCACATCCTCCCTGTCCCAGCTTTGCCCCTCCTCCATGTCTGGATGAGTATTACTTCTTTATATCTTGGTTTGTTGGGCTTCCATGCAGTTTGATTTTCTGGTAGTTCTGATTGTTTTTAGTTTTGAGGTAGTCGTATTCCTTCTTATGTTTGTGGAGGGAGGTATGAAGCATGTGTATCTATACCACCATCTTGTCTAGAAGTCTCCCAAAGTTCTACATTTTCAGTGTTAGGTCACTTGAGCTTCTTTACACCCTTTAAGCTGGCTGAATAGGTTGCTATGAAATCTGAATGCAGAAGTTTTGTCAAGAGCTGCAGTGAGCTACTCACTGTCCCAGGAAAGAAAAGAGAGATAGGTAAACACTCTGCAGTGTTGCAGTGGTGTCCAAGTTTGCCTCTATTTACTGCTTTACCTTGTCTCACCTTTGTGGAGAGCCATGCCTGAGCTGTGTGTTTTCTGAGCCCAGCTCTATTATTTTTAATGATGGTGTTTGATCAGTCCTTGATGCCTCAGCCTACTTTTAAAGCAATATAGTATGGTTCCCAAGTTATTTCCATTTGAAGTGATCTAACTGAAAATCAAAATGACCTTTTCTTTAAATAACTTAAAAGTATTCTCAGACATGATTAAGCAGCTGATGCTTATAGAAAGAGAACTTTTCTAGTTATCTTAAAAGTTGTCAATCATCCCATATATATCCAGTTCCTTTTATGTACATAGAGTGTGTGACATAGCCTGAGGCCTTCCTCACTGCATCACAAGGTCTAGCTGGCAGAGATGTTACTTACCTCACAAATGATAATTCTTATCAGAAGTAAAAAATGTTTGACTTTAAACTTTACCTCCTTCTTCCTCAGTAGTAATTTGAATATACGGTAGCAAATTCAAAATTTTAAGTTCACTAGAAAGAAAAGTTAGGGTTGAGCAATTATATTAAACAATCTTTTATAAAATATACCTTAGAAAGTTCTATTCTTAGTTTATTTATTTATTTTATTCATTATAACATTTTTTTAAAAGATTTTATTCATTATTTTCTAAAAGAAGGACAGGGAGGGAGGCTGAGAGGGACAGGAACATCAATGTATGGTTGCCTTTTACCTGCCTCCAGCTACAAACCTCTCTGGAGACCTGGCTTACAACCTGGTTATGTGCCCTGATTGGGGAACCAGTGACCTTTGGGTTCACAGGCTGATGCCAATCCACTGAGCCACACCAGCCAGGGCCTCCTAGTGTATTTAAAGTGTGAATTTTCCAAACTTATAACATAGTAGTATGTTTTCATGAATATATGTAAATACAAGGCAAAACTGAAGTTCTATGTTTGCAGTTTCCAGAAGCTGCAAAGGCCCTGACTGTTTCCTGGTGGAGTATCTGAACCACCTGAGGGAACCTGGGGCCTCCTTAAAGCTTCTGACTTAGAATCACTTGTTTTGTCCTTTGCAAGTTTGATGAGTCATCTTCATTCCTCAGGTCCGTGCATTGACAACTCATGAGATTCTCATTTATTTACCATCAACGCTCCCCTATTTTGCACAGGAGAGAATGGTGTTGAAATTCATGGACCAATTCTCAGTCCAGGGCAAAACTGAATGTGCATCATTATTGCACCTGTACTGCTTCTTTTGCCCACAATTCTGGTTTCAGCAGTTTATTAGCTAAAAGAACTGAACTCTTTCAAAGCCATTAGGGAACTTGACTGTAATTTATACAAGTTATTCAGAAAAGCACTTCATTTTTACTTTTTTATCTAAATAATAAAGTAAATAAATGCAAATACATGAATTAGCGGTCAGTACATTCAACGAGGAGGGCATAGCCACTGCAAACAAAATGATCTAAAAGCCTGCCGTCTGTTGATAGAGTAGCTAAGTCTTCGCACAGGTATTTATAAAATTATAATATGCAATAGGATATGGAAGATTTTACTGAGTGCTGTTATTTATGTCTGCGGCCTATAATCTCAGGAAGTCTCAAGTGCCTTTGATTCTGCTTGAAGATATTTGGCCTTTTCTTTGAATTGCTATGAACTTTGAATAGCTGCTGAGGTAGGTAATTGTCATAAAGTGAGTATTTTTGTTGTGTGTTAAGTTTTAAAAGGCTGAGAGTGTTCCTTGAGGAAGCAGTTTTCTTTATTCTTCATTGTGTCTTTTGTTTTGTTTAAAGCAACATCCTCCATTCATATAAGTTTAGATAAAGAAGGCAGGATTTCTCAAAGCCAAAGTACATGATGAGATTCAGTACAACCAAAAATATTGTCCTACATAAAATATTTCTCTTCTCTTTGAAATCATTCTGTAAGATGAATTTATTCTACCCTGCAGAAATAACATTATAGAATTCCAGGAATTTTTTTTAAATCTCATATAGTAGCACCTGCTTGTTCGTACACCTGAATAAGGAGAATAGTCACCTCTGTAATTACAATGTTTTGTTAAATACTCTGAAATAATAGAGAAGTTTTAAATACTACCACTAAGAATTTAAATGCTTACATACTTCTTGGAAATTTAAAATTCTTGGTTTAATGGGTTCTGACTCTACTTTCTCATTCTCATTTTTTGCCTAAATTCTCTGCTCAGACATGAATGCTTTTCTTGTTAGATGCTTTGACCCTGAATTGAACTCTTGCTAAGTAAAAGCAGAATACAATCTCTCTGTTAAAACAAATGTAAACTATGAATAAAACGATGCCCTGGAAAAGCACCTTTTCATACAGATGAGCTGGTTTTGCCAATGAACGAAAACTACTCTCCTCCGCTCACCTTGGCAAAGAGCCCGGCTGTATTTTGGGGTGGTGGGGTGTATTCAGTTCATGAGACTCTGTGGAGAGAATCCAAAAGATGTTGGTTTTTATTAAGTGTGTGGCTTGGGCAAATACTTAGGGCATTTCAGATCATTAACCTGGCATATCAGTTATTTTTTTCCTCTTAGGAAACAAATACATTTGAACAGAGAAAAATCACAATGATATCAATCCTTGCACTTTGATCCTATTTTCTCACCTAAGGCTACAGAACTATAATTTTCTTTATTTTAGGTCTTGTCTTAGCAATGTTTTATGAAATGGAGATTAAATAGTCTGTGGGGGAAAATGTATAATTCTCCTGAGATCTCTCCTATATAGTAACCTTTCAGCTATATTATCCTTATTGATTTTTGTCTGCACAGCAAGTCCAGCATGGCAATGAAGAGGGATCACCAGGTGTAGGGTGAGGGAAAAAATGGTCTTGCCAGGAGTCTGCTGTCTGCATTTAAACCATTGCAAAACTCAGGAGATAATTGGCCTGACAAGCATACCTGAGGGGGGCAGACACAGAACCTTTACAGATCCTTAGAAGCTTATCCCTGAGCCCTGTGCAGCAGATCCCAGACTTGGGAAAAGTGGCCCTCTGCAAAAAGGAATCTTATCCAGGACTCAAATATAAGAGAGATCACACGATGGTTGGTGTGTTCTCAACCTACTTGCACCCAAACCCAGAACAATTTCAGAGAATCTCCAGCAGCTAAGACTGTACCTTGGCATGTTTAAAAATATCTCTAGGTTATTCTAACATGTCATTAGCATTGTGAGTCAGTCAACACCATGATCATGAAGACTTTTTAGCCAGCTCAAACTTATGAGAAAAAGTACAGGAGAAAATTCTTAAGGAAGTTTGACTATAGTGTGTAGGCGAATGCACTTCCATGGAAATTTAGTGATTGTTTTCCATCCCACTAATGCTTTTGCTATGCCTAGAAGGACAGGTTATCTAATCTTAAGTCATAAGGCTGTGACAGCTATGCCAGTGTCCAAAGGTGAAGGACCTGCACCCCATGGACTGGCCTTTGTAAACTCTTCAGGCTCTGTAAGGGTGAAGAGACTGAAAAAGTTCATTGAACATGTTCCCTCCACCCCCTGTCGGTTTCTCAGCTACTTATTCAAATACAAATGCAGGCAATGCTCTCTGTGTTTCTCCTTTTTCCTGCGTAAGAGTTCATTTAGATTATGGAAGAAGCAATTGAGGAAAGGACAGTTGTAGACCATTAAAAAGAAGGCTGTGAATGCACAGCAGCCCCCTGCTTTATAGATACCGCATATCAGGGGTAGTGGTTGGAGAGTGCAGGAGGGGAATGTAGATAAGAAAAAGTTCCAGGGTCACACAGATGTGAAAGTAGAGTCCAGTTTTCTCTCTCAATTAATTTTGTCACGTTGGGCAATCTAATCAGCTTGAGTCTCACTTTTTCTTTTCTCCCCACTGGGTATAATAAGGCTAAATGGGAAGGCTACTGTCTTCAAAGTACTTCTCCAGACATGATTTCATCTAACAATTACAGATAGTGTATAATGTGCATAGCATATGTTAAATAGTCAACAAACAGTAGTTATTATATATTATTACACAACTTGCCCTGTTTATTCATTTGTTTTCTCTTCACACAAATTCTTCCTCTTGTCCTGTCCCACTTTAGCCCACCCTAGCAGCTAGCACCATGGAAACTGCTAAAAATATAGAAGTTTCAGAATTGGAGAAAATGGCAAAACTATGAGAAATGTAGTCATTTCAGGAATGCTAACTTCAGGGCAGGTTCCCAGACAGGACTGGCCTTCTGGGTGGTATCTTCTTCCATCAAATAATCTTGCTATCCCCAGACCCTATGTACTAATGTTTTATTAGTTAGATATGCTTCTCTAAAATTCCACATATTGAATACATCATTCTATGTAAGAAATAAAGAATCAAGAAAACAGTTGTTCCTTGAGGAACATTTTGTTCAATGGTGTCACAGATTCCAAAAACAGATCCATGAATTGAGGACTTCCTATACTTAAAGAGGTCATTCACATGTTAGTATAAAGCATAAACCCATCACAGAAGACAGGAATTTAGGGTGTGGCATTTGGAGGGGAAGGAGACAAGCAAATAATTTTCTTTAAGTTATTTAGGAGCTTATAATCCTCTGTATTGAATAACTAATCCTGTATGAGACTTTAGCTTGGACAAAGGTACCCAGAATGTGGTGTTAAGGAGCAGCATTGGCATAGAGAAATGAATGCCAGCAAATGCAGCTTACGAATTACAACCACCCCTTTCTATGCTTTGCCAAGTGCCACATGCATCCAAAAGGAGAGTGAAACCACTGCTCCTCCTTGGCCTCCTGCCCTCACACCCTCAGGACCCAGACCACAGGCTGGTATGATCATAATAACTGTTGAAGGCTTGATATGCTATTTCAGTGTCATTTACTTCGTGACTTCTGTGAAGTGTACCATACATCAATGTGACAAGTTCAAAGGAACGTCTGCAAGCCAATTGAATTGGGAATTTTCTGCCATATTCTGCTTTAAATGAATAAGCAAAGATTGATTGTCATTTATGATGCTTTCATTGTTTTCTAAACTTATTAAAATATGTTTTTCCAAATATGTTCTGTTTGGTGGGTTTGCCACTCCATCCCCCAATAAATTTGGTTTCTACTCCAAGTTAATAAATGAACATGGTAAATTCATTTCTCCCCATTAAGGCCAAGCCTGTAGCTTAGTCTGAATTAGGAACCCTCTACCATAATTACAAGTGATGATCTGAATACAATTGCATTTCAAGTATCCCTTTTTAATTTCATTTACAAAATTACTTGTAAATATATCCTTAAGATATGCATTGGGCTACATTTCTATTGCATCACTATTTAACTTTTTCTAATCCTTTTAATATTGTATGTTTTCTTCTTTTTACTTTTTATTTTCTACCCAAGCATTGCATAATCACCGCTGGAGAATTAGTAGGGAGAATTGCCACAATAATAATTAATATGTGTTATATAGTTTATACTTTCACAACATCATCTCATTTGATCCTTATATTAACCTTTACAAATAGGAAGGGGAGAAAGTGCAACTTCACTTTACCAGTAATGAAACTTGGTTTAACAGAAGCAGCTGATTTTATGAACATCACACAATGGCAGGTTACAGTGACTTGGAATTTTTGTTCCAATGCTCCAGAGGCAGCATTGATTGCATTCTTTACATGTGATTCCCAGATCTGGCTATGTGTCAGAATCATCTGGGGAAGTTTAAAAATTAGTGATGTTCCAGTTCCACTTCAGGAATTCTGATTTAATTGGTCTGGGGCATGGCCTTAACCTGAGGATTGTAAAAATCTCCACAGAAGATTCCAATGTGCAGCCTCATTTGAGAACCACCATACTACAGGGTATTAGATTCACAGCTGCATCTTTGTTTCTTGCTCTTTCTGCTAAAGCTCCCTCTAACCAGAGTCTTGTTTTCATTAACATACTGCTAACATTTCCCCCAGAGTACCCAAGCTGGTACCTTTTTAATGTACCTTAGAAGGCACATTAAACTTCTGGGTGGGGAAGATAGGAATTGAGTTAGATCTTGAAAGACAGTAAAATTCAAGTAAGTAGGACACCAGGCAAGGAACAAGAGCGCACCTGCACTGGCAGGGTGAGAGCAAAGAACTGCGCTGCCATACCACCCACCAGAGGGCAGCTTGGAGCCCCACTGGGAAGGGAGGCCCCCTCCCAAGCAGCCACCAGCCCCCATGGAGCCTCCAATGCAGAAACCACAGGAGAGGGGAGCCTGCTGCCAGCACAACCGGCAGCAGGCAGCCACTGTTGGAATCCTCCTGGCAGAGCCTGCTGAGAGGGGAAGCCATCCCCTGCATAGCTAACTGGGGCACCCCTGGGCTCCTCACAGAACAGCACTCAGAGGGCAGGCACAGGAACCAGCAGCGTGGGAATCCAGCTCAGCTACTGGAGGCTCAGCCTACCCAGGACTTGGCGCTCAGACCCAGCCCTGACTGTGACAGCCTCCAGAGTGCTAGGTCATCCTACTCCAGGGTTCCTAAGCCTGACTGCAGACTGCAAAGACTTGATCAAGGACAAGAGGCAGACTCAGAAAATGGATCTTTGCTAACCTCAAGCACCTGAGTTATACCAAGAGCTACATGAATTATTAATCCCCAATGAACAGCTCAGTAACAGTATGTGAAACGGAGTAGAAGAAGTGTCTCTCAACCAGCCAGCTGGAGTGAAAAACTCATGAAGGAGCAACACATAAACCAAATCCAAAACAACCAGACAGCCCAATTAATGACATGAAGGGCACCCCAAGAGCAACAAGTGGAGGAAATTTAGGAGGCTGCACCAATGAACCCCACAAATCTACCACAGAAGGGCACTCCATGAAGGCAGTGAGCCATAGCAAATTAATCTGAGAAACAAAAACAAGCAATAACAGATACCCAAAATGGGGAGAGAAAGAAACAGTCCATCACTGAAAGGCAAGGAGGAATCCCCAGAAAAACTGATAAATGAAATAGAAATAAGCAAACTATCAGACATGGAATTCAAAGAAATGGTTATAAGAAAGCTCAATGAGCTCAGCAAGCTATAAAGAACTCCAGGGCAACTACAGGGAACTTTCTGAAAATTACACCAGCATTAAAAAGAACATAGAAACCATCAGTAGGAACCAGGAGAAAATGAAGAATACATTTTCTGAACTGAAGAACACAATAAAAGGAATTCAAAGCAGGTTAGAGGAAGCAGAGGACCAGATTAATGAATCGGAGGACAACATGGAAAAAAATAACCAGATAGTACAACAAAATGAAAAAAGACTGAAAAAGAATGAAGAGGTTTTAAGAGAGCTGCAGGATAACATGGAACACACTAGTATCCATATCATAGGGATACCAGAAGAAGAGAAGCAACGGATAGAAAACGTGTTTGAAAAAAAATGACAGAAAATTCCCTAACTTGATGAGTGAAAATGTCACTTAAGTTCAAGTAGCACAGAGGGTCCCAATGAAGATGAACCCAAAGAGGCCCACTCCAACACATACCATAATTAAAAGGGCAAATTTCAAAGACAGGGAGAGAAACCTAAAAGCAGCAAGAGAGAAACAGTTAATAACATATAAAGGATATCCGATAAGGTTATCAAATGATTTCTCAACAGAAACAATAGAAGCCAGAAGAGAATGGCAAAAAATACTCTTAAGCTATGAAAAACAAAGGCCTACAACCAAGACTACTGTACCCAGAAAGGCTCTCATTCAAAATGGAAGGTGAAATAAGGAGTTTCCCAAATAAAAGAAGGCTAAAAGGATACACCTCCACCAAACCAGCATTGCAAGAGATGCTAAAGGTCCTGCTTTAAAAAGATGAAGAAACAGAGAGAGAGAGAGGAATATGGGAACAAAGGGGGGAAATGTCAATGAAGAAGTACCTATCAATAATAACCTTAAACATAAATGCAATAAGTGCACCAATCAAAAGGCATAGGGTAGCTGAATGGATAAGGAAACATGACCCAGTCATATATGTGTTGTTTACAAGAGACCCACCTCAGAACAAAAGATCAACACAGACTGAAAGTGAATGGATGGAAAAATATATTTCAAGCAAATGGACATGAAAAAAAGGCTAGGATAGCAATATTTATATCAGGCAAAACAGATTTTACAGTGAAGACAATAAAAAGAGACAAAAAGCCCTGGCTGGTGGCAGAATGAATAAGGTGCAGGCCTACAAACCCAAAGGTCACTGGATCAATTCCCAGCCAGGACACATAACCAGGGTGCAAGCCAGGTCTCCAGCCAGGTCTGTAGCTAGAGGCAGGTGAAAGGCAACCATATATTGATTTCTCTCTCTCTGCCTCTTTCCCTTCCCTGCTCTCTAAAACTAATGAATAAAATCTTTTAAAAAAAAGAGATAAAGAAGGACATTTCATAATACTAAAGGAAACAATCCACCGAGAAGATATAACCCTTGTAAACATATATGCACCCAACATAGGTGCGCTCAAAAATATAAGGAAAATCTTGGAGGACTTGAAGAAGGATATGGACAGCAACACACTAATAGTAGGAATTTTAATACCCCATTAGCAACAATGGACAGATCTTCCAAGCATTGAACAAAACTCAAGATGAAATGGACTTAACTGACATATAAAGAACTTTTCACCCCAAAGAAGCAAAATACATGTTCTTTTCAAATGCACATGGAACTTTCTCAAAGACAGACCACATGGTAGGACACAAGACAAACCTCACAAAAACTGAAATCATACCAAACATCTTCTCAGATCACAATGGCTTGAAGCTAGAAACCAACCTCAAGGGAAAAACCCAAAAAAAACATTCTAATTCATGGAGACTGAATAACGTGCTATTAAATAATGAATGGGTTAATATGATATTAAAGAAGAAATCAAAAAGTTTCTGGAAACAAATTATAATGAATACACAGCACCCCAAAACCTATGGGACACAGCAAAGGCAGTCCTCAGGGGGAAAGTTCATAGCAATACAGGCCTACCTAAGTTAGAAGAAGCTTATACAAACAACCTAATCATAAAGCTACAAGAACAAGAAGAACAACAACAAACAAAGCCCAAAGCAGGTAGAAGAAAGGAAATTATCAAAATCGGAGCAAAATTAAATGACATAGAGACTAAAAACACAATTTAAAAGATCAATAAATCCAGGAGCTGGTTCTTTGAAAAAAATAAAAATTGACAAGCTTTCAACCAGACTCATCAAGAAAAAAAGAGGATCCAAATAAACAAAGTCAGAAATGACAGAGGAGAAATCACAACATAGACCACAGAAACACAAAGGATTGTAAGAAATTATGACATATACTTGTCATACAACTATATGACAAGAAGTTTGACAACCTGGGTGAAATGGATAAATTTCTAGAAATGTATAACCTACCAAAACTGAATCAATAAGAAACAGAAAGCCTTAGTATACCAATAACAACTAGTGAAATTGAAGATGTAATCATAAAATTCTCAGCGCATAAGAGCCCTGAACCAGATGGCTACACAGGTGAATTTTACCAAACATTTAAATGGGAAGAACTAACTCCTATCTTTCTCAACCTATTCCAGAAAATCCAAGTAGAGGGAAGACTCCCACACTCTTTCTAATAGGCCAATATTATTCTAACCCCAAAACCAGGTCAAGACACAACAAAGAAAGAAAACTGCAGACCAATATCTCTGATGAACATAGATGCTAAAATTCTCAATAAATTATTGGCCAACTGGACCCAGCAATACATTAAAAAGATCATACACAATGAACGAGTGGGATTTATCCCAGGGATACAGGGATGGTACAATAATTGCAAATCAATAAATGTAATACACCACATAAACAAACTGAGAGACAAAACCCACGCAATCATATCAACAAATGCCAAAAAAGCATTTGATAAAGTACAGCACCCTGTTATGATAAAAAACTCTCAGCAAGATGGGAATAAAAGGAGCATACCTCAATATAATAAAGGCCATATATGAGAAACCTGCCGCTAACAGCATACTTAATGGGCAAAAACTGAAAGCCTTTCCCTTAAGATCAGGAAAAAGGCAAGGTTGTCCACTCTCCATTTCTATTTAACATAGTTTTGTAAGTTCTAGCCACAGCAATCAGATAAGAAAAAGAAATCAAAGGCATCCAAATTGGAAAGGAGGAAGTCAAACTGATTATTTGCAGATACGTGATAGTATACATAGGAAAACCTATAGACTCCACTAAAAAACTACTCAACCTAATAAATGAATTTGGCAAAATAGCTGGATACAAAGTCAGTATCCAGAAATTGAAGGCATTTTTTTACACCAATGAAACATCAGAGAAAGAGACTAGAAAACAAATGCCATTTACTATATCAACAAAAAAAAAATAAAGTAGCTAGGAATACATTTAACCAAGGGGATTAAAGACCTGTAGTCAGAAAACTATAGAACACTGAAGAAAGAAATTAAGAAAGATACAAATAAATGGAAGCATATACCATGTTCATGGATGGGAAGAATTAACATCGTGAAAATGTCCATATTACCCAAAGCCATCTATCAGTTCAATGCAATCACTATTAAAAAACCAACATCCTATTTCACAGACTTAGAACAAATACTTAAAAAATTTATATGGAGCAAAAAACTACCCCAAATAGCTATGGCAATCTTGAGAAAGAAGAATGAAGTAGGAGGAATCACAACACCAGGTATAAAACTATATTACAAAGCCATAGTAATTAAAACAGTCTGGTACTGGCCCAAGAACAGACAAATAGATCAATGGAACAGAATAGAGAGCCCAGAAATAAACCCAGGATTTTATGGGAAACTAATATTCAACAAAGGAGGAAAGAACATACAATGGAGTGCAAATAATCTCTTTAACAAGTGGTGTTGGGAGAACTGGACAGGCACATGCAAAAAAAAAAAAAAAAAATTTAAACTAGACCGTCAACTTACACCACACACCAGAATAAACTCAAGCATAAACTCAAGCTTAAACATAAGCAGCACCACCATAAAAGTCCTGGAGGAAAACATAAGCAAACAAAAAAATGCAGATATCGCACACAGCAACATTTTCACTGGTATCTCTCCCAGGGCAAGGGAAATAAACAAATAAACAAATAGGACTACATCAAGCTGAAAAGTTTCTGCTCAGCTAAAGAAAACATCAATAAAATGAGAAGGGAGCCAATCATGTGGGAAAACATATTTGCCAATGACACCTCAGGCAAGGGTTTGATCTCCAAAATACATAAAGAAATAATGTGATTCATCACCAGGGAGACAGACAACCCAATTAAAAAATGGGCAAAGGAACTGAATAAACACTTTTCCAAGGAAGACATACAGAGGATCTATAGGCCTATGAAAAAATGCTCAATATCACTAGCCATCAGAGAGATGCAAATTAATACCACAATGAGATACCACCTCACACCTGTCAGAATGGCAATCATCAACAAATCAACAAACAACAAGTGCTGGCGAGGATGTGGAGAAAAGGGGCCCCTGGTGCACTGTTGGTGGGAATTCAGGCTGGTGCAGCCCCTATGGAAAACAGTATGGAATTTCCTCAAAAAACTAAGAATGAAGCTGCCATATAACCCAGTGATGCCACTGGTAGGTTTATATCCGAAGAATCCTGGAACACCAATTCAGAAGAACCCCTGTTTGGTCAATGCATCACTCAGGAAAATGACTGGAGCACAGCGGGCCTGGTTCAGAGATCCCAGACAGGATAGATGGATAACTAGTGGAAATATCTGAGAAAATGTAAGTATAGAGGAAAATCATGCTGGTTGAAACACCCAGCTGGAAATGGAAAATTATTTCAGTTGCATAAATAGGAGGGCAACTTGAACTCGAAGAAAGTAAGACAAGATCCTCAATGTACCCTAATTTCTATAGCCTTTTAGTAACTGTGCTTGTGGACTATCATCCTTTTTAAAAATTCAAACCATTAGCAAGTTTCAAAAAGTTACCAAACTAAGTCTTTATTTTTGATGTACTGAAAGCCAGGCCATGGAAACAGTCTAAACCTGGAGTAGGGATGTGGGCAGCCAGGCTCCGCAGCTGAGCCTCAAGATGAACTCCCTGAATGCCTCTCAACGCCTTTCAGTTGGATCAGAGTTTCCAGCGTGGCCTGAACCATAATTGCCTCTGATCTTCTACCAGTGTTCGATCATTAAGGGCGTCCACAGCCAACTGAGCTGGTGTGAACTGAGAAGGAGCCTTACTGTGTAACAGGGTTTACAGCCAGCGTGCTAGTGTTTTTAGTGGTGGGAAGTCTACAAAATGGTCATCTGGTATCTTGAACTTCAGGGCTATTTGGAAGGAGACAGATAATCTCATCATTTATTAGGGTAGGCAAGAGCGTAGGCCTTGTTTACCAGCTGTTTATTGTCATGGTGCTGTGTACCAGTGGCCGTAATTATCACCCATGATTTTCTGGGGAAATACTTATAGTGTGGCAGGTGAAGGTCAGTCCCTGTGTTGAGATGAACAGGGATGGTTATCAAATCCTAGATGCTCAGAGGAAAAAAGTTACTTCTAATATCCAGCCACCTCATCTTGCACATGAGAAACAATGTCACAGAAACTCAAGGGGCTTTACCAAGGCTGCACTGACCATGAATGGCAGACCTGGAAAAAGAAACCAGTTCAGTAGCTAGTTTTATATTTCCCTTCTTCATATGGCAACAGAAAATTGCTCAACACAAAAATGAACTATTGGTGGGATCTAGAGGACTATTTGGTATAGTAAGTTGAAAGACTTTTTAGAAGAAAATTTTGTCTCAGCAATCACAACTTGCCTATCCTATTATTCTTTAAATGCACAGAGAGTTTGCATAAAGAAATGGTTGCTCAAATTTTTTATGCATATATGTTTTCTGACTTTTCTAATTATCTTTAGAATCATGCTTACCTGGGATAATTTATCTGAATCTCCTTCCCACTCTTATCAAGGTGAATCCCCTGGCAGGGTCACAGGTGTCTTCACCGAACGCCCCTCACCTTTCTGCTCCCCCTGTGGCCACGAGTGGCTAGTCAGAAGGCGCACCCCACTCAGTGGCAAAGAATCACCTCAAGTGATAGCTTCCTGCCACTTTCATGGGATGAGGATAAGAATAACAGTGTTAATGTTCTAAAAGCACACCAGGAAAATATCGCTGGCAAAAATGGCTTCAGTAAAATTCTCAAACAATGACTAGAGAAAGCAGGTGTTATGTAAATTGTACTGGGGGGAAAAAGTCACCTTCTTGCTTTATCTTTAAGTTTCATTTAGGTGCAAATAGTTGAGGGTTTTCTCTGTTCTGACATAAGCTCCCAAGAGAATTAACTAGGTAATCCATCTCTGACTTTCCAAAGTACAACTAATGTACCTCATTAGAGCTCTTCTTTTGGGCAACCGCAGGAAGGTGGAAGGTGGGGGTAATGGAGCCCCTTGATTAGGAATCAGTCTGTGAGTCTCCAGAAATTTCCAGGGCATTTTAAGATAGATTCCTTTATGGCTTAGAAGGTTATGCATTCCAGTGAGAGGTACACATGGTAGGATGTCAGTTAAAGGAAAAGCATGCAAGCTCTCATTTTCTAGGAGTGGAAGTCAATGTAATGGTGCTTTTATCTAAATATTCTATCAGGCCATTGCTTTATGTTTCTGATAGCAAAGTATTTGCTTGAAAATAGTTTTTTGTTGAAAGTGCTAAGAAAAAGCAGTTCATCATTAAGCTTGCTTACAGTGACATTAGAGGTAAAGGAAGGTAATATCATCATCCCTCATTCAGCATCATCATGTTGAACAACACCGAACATTTGCTGAGTGTCTTCTGACTTGTGCAGAGTGTGGTGATGAGGATATGACATAAAAAACATTCTTACCTCTGAGCGCTTTACTTTGGAGGTGGAACCTGAGGAATTGCATGCAATGCCTATTTACTGAATTTGGAAGGACAAGTTGGCTTCTTCATGTGAACTAATAATCATTATTGTTATTACATTTGAATACTTTTAAAGAGCTATTTCTTAGCAGAGGCAATTTTCTGCCAATTCAGTTTGACAAACTCAGAATGTAAGCACAAATATTTCTCTGCCAGCAGTTTTATATATTCACCCTATTGACAGTAATATATAAGTATATAGTATAATAGCTGACTGTGTATATAGTATTGACCATATTCTATGAAAAAAATTGGATATATTGGCCATCTGACAATGTATATTTATTTAGGATAGTGAGATAAAATATTTTTAATTAGTTAAATTTACTTTAAAATAATATTCTGCCTAGGAATCTCAGATATATGGCTATTGTGGGTGGATAAAAAGACATCAGTAAATATACCCACCCACCTACCACTAAATAGTCAATGGTTGAATTATTGGTTCACTTGGACTAGCCACCCCTCAGTCTGTGAGCTCAGCTTCCCTCCGGAGGTGCTCCAGCTTCTCCGACCTGGGAATTCTTTCATAAAATGGGACTGGGGAAAAGTGGGAAGGAAAGAGAGAGAGAAAAATTAAATTTGAATACAGATTTTGACCTTAAATTATGAGTTAATTTTAATGACCTCCAAATGTTTGGGTGTGACCATTAACCACTGAAATTTTCCATCTGTGTGACTCTCTCACTGTTTTTGGTTTCTTTCTATTCAACTTATACTCAGACAGCCAGCCAAGAACTGCAAGGACCTAATTTCTGTTGCTCAGCTTCTTAAATGTCCAGTTACCTAGTGCATACCTTTATTGAAAATCACAACTTACTTTTTCGGGCTATTCTATTCCACAGTAGAGTTTCCTTTTGAATTGAACTTCTTTTTTGAGGATGTAAATGTTGCTAATAGATGGAACAAGCAATAAAAGCATCATCTGAAAATTTATTAATGTAACTTTATGGAGATGTTCAATATGGATGATAGTCTGCAATACTGAGGAGTGTTTTGAGTGAAGAATAATAAGGAGTAGATGAGAACTGATATGCCAATAGTCGTGAGTTTGTATTAGAGACCTAAAGAAAACCCTTTGTTCTCTTGCCCCTCATACACATTTAATCTTGGGGAGTTTACTGTGTACTGAGTTTACTTTGTAAGTCAAATCCAGGGATGAGGAAGAAGAGTTTTCTATGTTTTGCCTGGCAGTAGTAATCTTAAACTATGAACAAATTGGGCTGTTTTCTTTTTTTTTAATCCTGTGATTTATCTGACGTTATTTTTCCTTCTTTAAAATTTAGTATGCTGGTGCTGAACAAAAGCTGCAAGCCATCCCTGGGAATGTTTTCATGGTATTTTTCGAAGTGCTATCTAAAGTGACATTATATTCTGTGCACCCTTCCCACTACCAGAAAACAAATGAGTAAATAAATCACAGAAGCTGATGTGACCAGGGCTCACAGGCGGCTGTCAGCCAGACAGCTGGCCTCTGCATTTTCATTTAGATTGTAGTATGGTGTTGTGTTTATATTTTGAACTAATTGGTCATCTTAACTATGGAAGTGGTACTGCTTGCTTAAACCTATTCTGCTGATATTCATCTGAGGCGAGACCTGACATCTCTGATAAAATCATCCACTCCCTGGAGGAATGGGCTGATAGTCTTGGGACAGACTCTGTCAGCGTACACAGTTTGCAGTTGAGTAGAGATTGCAGCTTCTCAGATAGAATTCCCATTAAGGGTAGATCTGTAGGTTCATGGGCAAGCCTGAAAGGGGTAACTGAGTTTATGGGAAGAGCATGACATTTGAAATCAGAACTGGATTTACATTTTGGTTCTGCTACTGTTAAACAGGTCACTTAGTAACCCATCAGAGCCTGTTTTCTTTTTCTTCTTAAAGTCTAGTAGACATTCAATGCCTAGTAGACAAAATATTGTATTAGTTTCAGGTATATAACATAGTAATATAACATTTATGTACCCCTATAATGTGGTCATTGTGATCAAGTAATCATATGTCACTGAGCAAGGTTATATTATTGACTATGTTCCCTGTGCATCCCCATGATTCATTTATTCTACACCTGAACGTAGCCAATTATCTTGTTTATAAAGGGATTCCAAAATATTTGCCCCTGCATTCCATTGCTGTGAGTGTGTAAATGGTGTGTATGAAGTTGTTTGGTTGAACTCTGAGGTGTCATACAAATATTAGATGCTGTTTATTATATTTTGCATTCTGGAAAGAACATTTCATGCTACCACCACCCCAATCTCTGCTGTATGTGATCCTAAGTTATAGCTTTTTATATTTTTACTATAAATTAATAGTTGAATTTAACACAGGTATGGATATTCAAAATGAACAAAAGATTTGTTCTAACTTCTATGACCGACTACCTTTCCACCAAAGTTGGATCTCTCTTCATGTTGGTATGATTTCATTTTGCCATCTTCAAGTTAGAAAAGTTAGAAACTACATGAACTTGAGTGAGTTTGTTTGTTTGTTTGTTTGTTTGTTTTAGCAGTGGTAAGAGATAAGGGCAATCTCCAATAGAAAATGAATGAGCCCTGGCTGGTGGCATAGTGGGTAAGGCGCCAGCCTGGAAACCCAAAGGTCACTGGTTCGATTCCCAGCCAGGGCACATAGCCAGGTTGCAAGCCAGGTCTCCAGCCAGGTCTGTAGCTGGAGGCAGGTGAAAGGCAACCATACATTGATGTTTCTCTCCCTCTCTGCCTCTCTTCCATCCCCTCTCTGTGAAAATAATAATAAATAAAATCTTTAAAAAAAAAAGAAAAAAGAAAATGAATAAATAAGCTTGGATAGAGTCTATGATTATCATTGGTGTACATGCAGCATTTCTACATGTAGGGTTTGTGTTTGCCTTCAGAGTTTAAAATTACAAAAATAAAGAGATGAGTGAATTTTCTGTATTTTTCTAAATTGTTACAACCAGGAGATACTTGGAATTATTTTTCCCATAAGCAAATGCTTTCAGAGAGGACTCATGTTGGGCCTGATTTCCTGTGATAGAAGTACTTTTTCCTAAATTCTTGCTCATTCATTGCAGATCACCAGGCCTTTCTTCTTACAGGCAAAAAAATGGAATGTGCTAAATGCAAAAGTTAAATTATAGGGCCCAAGACTTCAATTATAGGGCCCAAGAAAAGAATACAGCAAAAAGAGGGAAGGTTTTTTTCAAGTGAAAAAGAGACAGGAGGGGAGAAAGAGAAAAGGGTTGGGAGGGAGAGAGGAAGAGAGAGAAAGTACATGACAAAAAAAGGGGAGGATTCTTTTCAAGTAAAAGAGAGAAGTTTTATTAGGTAACGTATCTCCTAGGCAGATTGAACTTTCATGTCACCCTGCATGAAATCCCTGAACTTCAGTGGTGTTTTAAATACATATCCTTCAAAGTTGAGTTTTCACAGATGATCAAAAATTGTATAAATTAGAGTTAGTCTCTTTCTGTGCATTTTATTTACAAATAAAGAAATCAAGGAATAAAGAAGACATGTGACTTGACTATAATCACACAGCTGGTTAGTAGCAGAGCTGGAACTGGAATGTAGATTTCTTATTCTAAAAAGTTGATAAAACTGGGTTTATGTTCCCACCTGGATAAGAGTAGACTTCTCACCCTAGATAAGAATAGTTCACAGTGAGATGCAACTTTATGAACCTCAGGAAACAGATGGCATTGATGCTCCCTTTCCTTTATCCTATCAAATGAAATACCAACATATGCTCTAATGTCTTCTTTCTCCTCTGCCCTAGTTTGGGGTTCCTCAGTTCTCCTTACAATCTTGCCCTCAGACTTGGTGTCACTGCCCTGGTGATGGGGTGTAAGGCAGCAGGGCCGCCAGCTAGGGGTCAGGTCTCAGGACACACAACCAGGCAACCAGGCACATCCAGTGGGGCTGAACATGGGGCAGGGACAAGAATGTTTAAACTCCATTTATTACATTTCTTCTCGAAGTTGTGAGCCTATTATCACAACCAATTGCTACTTTCTTACCTCACTTAGGACACTGGGGGACAGATTTCTCCTTATTTTTATAAAAACAAGGGGCAAGGAAGCATTATTTTTAAATAGGAAGGCTTTTCAAGCAGGAAAATTTTTCTCTGATGTTGCACACACAGAACTATCTCTTCAAACCATAGTGCCCCTCGAAATTAAAGAGCCTTGGCTCCACTCTTACATATTGTAATTCACTAAAGCCAGAGTTGGCCTAGGTATTTGAATTTTAAATAAGCCAACTGACTCTGATGCCAGTGTCTATTGGCCTACTCTCTGAACAATGGTGACCTAAGGAAATGTTAGTTATGTCATTGTTGGAGGAACTGCATACTAAAGAACCAAAATTACAAGATGGCTTATACTAAGAAATCTCATTTTGTGAGCTTATCATAGTTTACCTAGCTCCTGCATACACTATTCTCCCTCCTGTACCAGAGAGCTATTTCAGAACTCAGATCCTATAATCAATCATATCACACACACTCACACACACACACACACACACACACATGCACATGCATGTGAAACAGTGTAAGACTTTCCATTGCTCATAGGATAAAGGCAAAATTCCTTGATTTTTGGCCTGGCCCCATCAGCCCACTGAGTCTCATTTCTTTCCCCAGATATACAGACCTTTCAGACTTTTTAAATTGCTCTCCCTTCTTTCTACCTCATGGTCACTTTCTGGTTTGCTTTCATGGTTTTAACTGTGGACATTTGCCTTCCTGACTTCTTATTTGTACCCCTCTATTACTGATTCATGAAGCACCTGGAACTTTCTCTTCCCAGCACGTATCACAATGCTATTTTCCTTTGCTTATATCAACTTGACTACTCTCTGTCTCCTTCCACAAGGCTCTGAGCTCCACAAGAAGAGGGGCCACATGTGCTTTCATTCACATTTGTACCCCTGGCATTTTCCATCAAACACATAGGAGCTGCTCAGTAAATATTTGTTAGATGGATGGATGAATTAATTATAAAGTCAGATGACTTCACAAAACCCTTCACAAATCCCACTGTGTGCTGGGCTAGGGGAAGCTGGTGACCAGAAGATGAATGAAGACACATTTTGAGGAAGGGCATTTTGATTAGTTCTCTCTGTGCTGTTTCTGACTGAACAGTAGCAAGCCCTCAGTGAAGAGTTCCACTCTTTGGGGTAACTGAGCTCCCTGGACTGTCATCTGCCTGAGTTGCACAGATAGAACCCAGAGCTCTATGTTGATTGACCTTACTTTACATAGGCCTAATCATGCTGACTATTAGAGCACAAAAAATGAGGGCTCCACAGAAGATAAATCATTGTCCCGGTCCACTCAGAGAAACTTAAAACTCTGAGGATTGCTCTGTGTTCTGACAAGGCCAAGTTTGATTTAAACCCTTGGATGCTAACTGAGCTCCTAAATCTTGAGCTTCCACATACCAGCTGGTATTTGTTGAGGTAAAGAAGCTCAGGGTCTCAACCATGTACGAAATATGTGGGGAGTGAATGTTGTTTTTGTGACGTCCTCACTTTTATAAAATTCACTGTTGATGGAAGTCCATAAAAGAACTGAAACATGAAAACCAGTCATTTCTGGTACCAACTTATTCTCTTCATGGTTGAACAGTTTCAGGAGTGGATGTGGCTTATTCTTCTTGTTTTTCTCTTGGTTTTATAGAGTAATATATTTTATTTAAAAATATGTTTCTAGCCTCTGGCTTGCTTTCTTGCTCTTTTTTTTTTTTTTTTTTTTTTTAAGATTTTATTGATTATTTCTAGAGAGAGGGGAAGGGAGGGAGGCAGAGAGGGAGAGAAACATCATCGTATGGTTGCCTTTCACCTGCCTCCAGCTACGGACCTGGCTAGAGACCTGGCTTGCAACCTGGTTATGTGCCCTGGCTGGGAATCGAACCAGCAACCTTCAGGTTAGCAAGCTGGTGCCTTATCCACTGAGCCACCAGCCGCTGCTGCTTTCTCTCTTTTTACCGTGTATATCACAGGTGATTAATTACCAAAAGAACTGAAATTTAAATTTTCTGATTTTAAAATAATCTAGATTACTTTTATGTGTATAGGATACATATACTTGATTTTTAAAATTATTGTCACATTTTTATGAGTAATGTAAGTTGAACAGCTGTCCTTTCTGAAACTGACAATATTGATCCGTCAATGGGGTATTACCCTATTTCCTCTTTTTCTACCACATTCTTAGTTTTCTCTTTTGTTCATCTACTTACCTAAACTACATTTTTCCATCTTTCCTCTTGCTCATTATTACATTATAGTCTAATATGCTCATTGGTAAATGATGCAAAAGACAAGAGCTAAGAAAAGGGAAGGACAGATAACTCTACCTTCTGAATTCAGAAGTCTTAGAATTTTTTGAGTCTTAGAATATGAGACCCCAGGAAGTGAGCTTTTAGGTCAATGAGCAATCTGAGCTACACACAGATGTGGCTTTGTTTTCTGGGTAGTGTGACATCAGAGCATTCACCTGCCCTCTGTCTCCCTGCAATGGACATTTGTGGTGCCCAGAACCATTCTGAGTGCTACCATGGCTCCTAGCTATCACGTCTGGGTCAGAGAGCACTTTCCTGTGGGAAGCATGCAAATATTCACCACCTGTGGCAGGCTGGAGATGCAGGAAATGGATACCTCAAAACTGCCATTGATTCCCAGAGATTGGTGCCTAAAAACCCCAACCCCCTCACCCACCCTTGGGGCGGGATGATTCTGAGGCATGTATTTTGCCTGTTTCCCTGAATTGCCATAGATTTAGCTTCAGTTACTAAGTAGTATGCTCATTAATGACTCCCTCCCTTCCCTGATGCACTTCCCTGACAGCATTTCCTGGATTTCTCAATGAACTACATACACTCAAATCCTAGTTCTGTAATCCTTGTAAGGACCCAAGCTAGATGCTAACTAATGATCCAGAAATACAAACTGGGAAATTAAGCTACAGAGAACATTTGACAAACCTTAACTTTTCCATCAATGCCCTTCATCCTCTGCCCTCTCTGCTTTGGAGATGTCTTCATCCATTTCCACCTTTGCTGGATCTCCAGAGCTCCCTTTTCTCTTTAGTTCTTCAAATAATTCAGTTTCCTATAACTTGAAAAAAGGTTTTCACTTGTCTCTGCAATACCCTTCCACCACAGTTCTTTATATTCCATTTCCTGCCTTACCAAACTTTCAAATAAGCATCTTAAAAATTGCTTCTATTTTCTCTTTTTTTATGTTTTGCTTAACCACTGACAATTTGGGGAGCATCATCCCACTTTAGTCAAACAGTTCTCAAGTCCTCACTAACAGCCTTCTTATTACAAAATGTACAGATCCCTTTTCTCTCATGTCATCTCCATTACCATTGAGTGTATCGACAGCATTCTCTTCCTGAAAATTGTCCTGAATAATTGAATTCTTAGAACTTTAGCACTGAAAGGGACAGTGACTTCAGCCCTTTCATTTTTACATTGGAGTGAATCCAAGGGCACAAAAGTTTCAATGATTTGCCTTGCAGAATGCTGACATGTAAAAGAAGGACTTTGAATTTAGGGCTTCTGACCTACCAAGCCAGTATGTAAACTGCTTTTGCTAAGTCCTTATCCAGAGCTTTTCAAATATTTCTGATTTTTATGCCTGCCCAATTAAAGGCCTTCCCACTGGTCTTCTGGCTTCTTACCGCTATAGCTCAGTTCCCATTGCAGCAGTCAGAATGATGTTTCTGAAATTTCAGTCATAACGTGTCACTCCCCCACTTGCCTCCAATGCTTCTTTCCTGCACTTAGAATAAAATCCAAACCCCTTTCTATGCCTTGCAACACACTCCATGGTCCCTCACATGGACTATTCTCAACAGGCCTAAAAGGTGAGTTTACAGCCCTGTCCCTGGGGGTTTGCTTTGCTGTTCATTCCTTTTGTAATGGTTTATCCACACCATTGCTTGACTGCTTCCTTCTCATCAGTTGGTCTCAACTCAGGTGGCCCCCTCCTCGGACAGCCCTGCACCAAAGTCACTGTATCTCATACCTAATATTGTCCTAAATATACCACCGTCCATCCCATTATAATGCTTTATGTTCCCAAGAGCATTTACCACTAGCTATACAACTAGGTTATTTAATTAATTAGAGCTTGTCATAGTTCCCACAATTCAAATATATATTCATGGAACTTTACTGCATCTGCAGCATCTAGAACAGTGAATTGCCAATAGTTAGAGCTCAATTAATGTTTATAGGATAAACAAATGAACGAATAAGTCATGTCCAAATTTTTCTTGCTCATATCTAGGAATCCTTACTCCCTTTTATTCTTCAATCCTATTCCTCAACTACTATCTCAAAAATATTTTTGCTGGCCCTGGCTAGTGACACAATGGATAAGGCACTGGCCTACAAACCCAAAGATTGCTGGTTCCATTCCCCAGCCAGGGCACATAACCAGGTTGCAAGCCAGGTCTCCAGCCAGGTCTGTAGCTGGAGGCAGGTGAAAGGCAACCATATATTGATGTCTCTCTCCCTCTCTCCCTTCCCCTTGCTCTAGGAATAATAAATAAAATCTTTAAATTTTTTTTTTCTTTCTGTTCTATAATCTAACTGGTTTCCTCATAAACCAATAAGGGCATGACTTATTCCTGATTGAGAGCCTTTGTTTTGATTTTCTCTTTTACCAAAATCCCACCTTCTGCCTCTCTAACTATTCAAGTTGTGTCATTCTTTCAAAGCGTAAGTCATGTTTCATTTCCATGAAATCCCATTGATCAACCCTCAATGATCATCTTTTCTTCAAGTTATGTAAAATGATATTGGTGTTTTATGAAATCTAAATACTCATACATAATCTATTTTATCTCAAATTATTTCTTTTGTTTAATATAATATTCAGGCACTGTGTCTTACACACTTTCAATGTGTGTATGTATGTGTATCTCTGTGTTCAGTGGATTCTCGTCATGTGTAGATTCTGTATTTGTGAACTCATCTACCCCTTAACTTTATTATTGGTCCCCAAAGTCAGCACTTGCAGTGTTTACATGGACATCACATAGTAGTGAAAACTTTGTCACCTGGCATGCCCATCCCCAGCTGAGGTCAAACAAGACAACACTCTGCCTCTGTTTTCACTATCACACAGTAAACTAGTATCCTTTTTGCACTGTTTAATGCCACATTTTTGACATTTTATGCTTTTTATTAGTGATTTCACTATTTAAATGGCCCCCCAAAATAGAGTAGAAGTGCTGTCTCATGTTCCTAAGTGTATGAAGGCTGTGATGTGCCTTATGGTGAAAATGGTATTAGGTAAGCTTTGCTTAGACATGAGGTATAGTGCTGTTAGCTCTCAGGTTACTTTAATAAACCAGCAGTGTGTATTACATGAAATGTCTTTAAATAGAAACATTCATAAAACAAGATTATACATTGATTTGTGATGACGGTGTTGTGACCAGAGGCTGGCAGGAACCAAACCCTCTGTTTCCCCTAGGAGTAATGATTCAATATTCATTACTAAAGAGTTTGTGACAACTTTATAGAACATAATTACTATAAATAATGAGAATTGTATATGTGTATATCTTATATATGTTGGCATTTGCCTCATTAGGCATTTAGGAGACAAAGAAATGAAGAGTTACTAAAATTCAATAGTTTGCCCAAGATTATTTGCCATGTTGGTAAATGGTAGATCTAGAATCTTGACTGCCATATTCCAGTCTTTCGGCATACCAGTGACTTTTCTTTGTTTGTTAATTACCTGTGGAACCTAATTGTTACAGGGTATGTGTTTGTATGCACAGGAACTTCCATATATATGGAATATATGTATATATCTCACACACACACACACACACATATGGAATTGACTAAAAGAATAATGAAAAGCCATAATTCATTCTTAAATAGTTTGCTTCACAATCCTAGCTTAAGATTTAATTGTAGTAATCCCAAATCTTAAGAAAAGTAGAACCTTTTCATTCCATAATTGAATTTGTAAATCTACAGACTTCATATTCCTTATCATGGAAATGAAAGTCTGACAAGCAATCAAACCTTAAAGAATCAAAGCTATAAACATACTGTCATAACCTGGATTTTCAGTCTGGCCTGCAGATCTTCACCTTAATCTTGCCCAACATTTATCTGAGCCAAACTTATATGCCCTATGGAAGTGGACACACCCATACAATGTGTGTGATGAGACAGGCCTGATTTCATAAAGACCTGTTGCCTTCCTAATCAATTGTGTATTTATACAGAGAGATGACAGGAGAAATGATTTCTTGAAATCTATATAAAACAGATCAACGTGGGTCAAGATACCATGTGGTCTTCAGATATATGTATATATATATGTGCACATATACCTATATGTACATATACATGAAGATCTTTTTATATACTTCATGATTTATTTTCTAAAAATAAGATAAATATTTTTGAAACCTCCCAAGCACCTTTGTGAACACAGTTTGAAAACCTGTTTTTGTTTTTTATTTTCTCTTATGCTATTCTTCTCTAAGTAGATGGTATAAGTATCTATCTGGAGGTTAAGAATCACATCTTTTGTGTTTCTGTATTTGCAGATGATCTTAGTTTAGTACTAAAAATAAAACAATATCTGATCATTGATAGTCCAGTTTAGCCTCTGATGGACAACCAGCTGTACTAAAACAATGATTTCTGCAGCATTGTGGTTAGAATTTGTGTAAAGAAGTAATATCCCTGGTTTGGTAGCATAAGGGTCTCATGTACGTACAAAATAGATGACATTTCTTCGTATGATATTCTCTTGACATTTCTTTCTTCCCTTGAAAGCAAGAGCCATCATGAGGCTCAAATTAACACTTCTCAGCTTCCGAAAAGCTGCTAGAGACAGGGTGGAGTGAGGTGCTTCCAACAGTGAGGTAAGACAAGATAATAACATTTTATGTCTGCCTCAAGCTGTACTACAAATCCTGGAGTACTGGAAAGGGAGCTAAGGAGTTCTTAAGACATGTGTCATTACCGAGCCAAAGGAACTAATTGGGTTCAACTTAGAATTCTGAATTCTAAGAATTCACTTAGTTCACTATCATATCAACATTTCTTGAACATTTACCTTAAATTATTTAAATGGCTTTATGCCCAATGACTTTAATGATCCTGTTTTGAGGAGCTAAGCTGTTCACAAATCAAGATATAAAGGTTGATTTATTTCTGCCCAGTTTAAAGCACAGCTGAATTTTACGGTGCATATAAAAATGGATTAACCACATGACTCCACCCAAGGCTTTGTTGGCTAGGTCACTTCTTTCACTGGGCAGGGGACTTGTGTATTTAGAGGTGGTGACCCAGTGGCTTTGTCCTGCCAGGAATCATTAAAAATATATCTATCCCTGGCTGGTGGCACAGTGGATAAGGCACCGGCCTACGAACCCAAAGGTCGCTGGTTCAGTTCCCCAGCCAGGGCACATAATTAGGTTGCAAGCCAGGTCTCCAGCCAGGTCTGTAGCTGGAGGCAGGTGAAAGGCAACCATACATTGATATTTCTCTCCCTCTCTGCCTCTCTCTAAAAATAATAAATAAAATCTTTAAAATATATATACATATATATATATATATGTGTGTGTGTGTGTGTGTGTGTGTTTACTAATGGAAACACCACTCAAAATTTATTTAACTAAATCTCTACCTCGGCTCCACTGAATGAATGCAAAAGCAATAGAGAGATTCCAAAATTTTCATCTATAGTCTCTTGCTTATTTTTCAGTGGGGATTATTGTAAATAGTAAATTTTTTCTCGCTTCAGGAAAAGCGGTCAGAGGATGAGAGAAAACACAAAGAAGCTTTGGAAGATCATCATATGGTGGTGGATGAAGATTCAAGGAGTGAAAGCAGCAGTGCAGATGAGGGGAAGGAAAAGACCAAATTGCTGTTACAAAGATTGAAAGCCTTGGAGGTAAGAAATGAAACGGTTTTCACACATTTAAAGGAAAATAAGTGTTCTGCTTCTTTTATTGGCATTGGTTTTGGGTAAGTATAAATCTTCCTGTCTCCATTCTTAGTTCCCCAGACTAATAGGTTCTAGTCTTCCCCATTGTGCTCAAAACTCTTGACCTTGCGACTGTGATTGTATTGCCTTAACTAAAGCACATGGGACAATAATTCTCTTAAATTCACCTCAGCCCTCAAACTGGACCAGTTGCCCTAAAATTGCAAGTTTCTTGAAGAAAGAGGCTCTTTGATGTTTCACTTTGTTTATTCAATACCTAATGCAATCAATGAATAAGTGGATTAATAAATATTCAATACTAGGTAAGGATAACTAAAAATTTAAGTTTCAGGCAGAACCATTATTTTTTAAAAATCTGTGCAGAAGTTCACCATGTAGATCATGAAAGTAGTGGTGAAGCTTAGCTTCAGGGAGGTTTTTGAACAATCCTCCAAAACAGTTTGAAACCACCCATTTGTTACTTAATAGCATTTGGTGTCACTTCAGATGTTAATTCCTGAATGTGTATAGCAGTCCTCTAAGAACATTCCATTATCAGTTCTTGATTAAGATTTCACATGCTGAGATATTTAGCAAAGATGCCTTTTTCTAGGAGTGGGCTTATCTCCTTTTAGTAAATTTTGTTAACATGTAGAACTAAGACATAATTATTTGTAAGCAAGGATTGTGGGTAGCCCATCTCTTAAACCAGGTACAAGGGGCCTTTAGAAACCCTAAAAATGTAGTTTTCCCATTGGGTCTAAAGAATCCTAAAAACTTCAGCAAAGTAAAGAAACAAGATTGAAGACACCTTGTTTTCTATGGTTGGTTCCTGAAATCTTGCCTTGAATCCACTACAAAATCAATAGTGGGCATACTACCCTTTTTACTCTAAATTCCTCAGCAATAGTGAATAAATATATTAAGATTATGGGTTTAGGAACCAGATTCCCAGGGTTTGGTTTGAATCCCAATTGTCTGTTTAGCTTGAAACCATGGGCAAATTAATTAGGCTCCTGGAGCCTCTGTTTCTTCAACTACAAAAATGGAACTAATAATAGCAACATACCCCTCAGGGAAGAAATGGGGATTCAATAACTTACTATTTGTATGTATAGCAGTGCCCAGCACATGGACTCTTCTCCATCTCCTCCAAGGCACCTGCTGTTTCTTAAATCACTTTTTCCCTATTTATCTGAGTACGATGATCAGCACAGGAACTACAGGAGAAAAATGAGTGACTGCACTCTGAAGCGACTGAGGGTAGAGTGATTAGCAAGCGGTGTTACACAGGGGCAGAAGAGAGGACAACTTAGGGAACCTCTAGTGCCTCCCTTTTGCAAATGGCCAGGAATCCCTCCTTTCTACCCAAAGGTTCTCATACTTCTTTCATTCTTTAAAGATAGTCACTGTGAAAAGTGGGAAAGCCTTCTCTAGAAACACTGAGGTTTCAATCTGAGAGTTTTGGGAAACTCATAGCTTTGTCTTGAGGAGGAATTAACTGGATTTAACACTAGGAATAAGTGGATGTTACAAGTTCTTACTTCCCTAGAACCACATATTTAAATTGTTAGTTTTACTTCCCTTACAGTGGAAAATGCTCTTAATTTACCTAATTGTCACTGAACAAACTCTGAATGACATTTCATTTAATCAGGCCAAGAGGTATTTTAAAAATATCTTTGGCAGTGAATGTTTCTTAAGCCTTGACTGAGTAAAAAAGAAGCAGTATTTTCATTTTTACTTTTTTGACTTTCACAAAAATCCCACTACTTCATGCAACCACTCTTACAAGCGGTGTTAGATACAATAGATGATATCTCTGTGTGCACTTAAGCCCCACCATTTTAATTCACAAAAATATCTTATTTTCTAAATGAAGTTTTTTTGGCAGAGTGTTACTGCTTTTTTTCTAAAATTCTTTGCTCAATATTGAGTTTACTCTCTCTTTGCCCCCAAATATCTTACTGTTGTCTACTTGAACAGATAATAAAAGAGATCTTCATTAAATGTATGTAATATATATAGACATACAAAGTCATGCTCATATATATGTCTCATGCAATTTTCATATGATTGCATGTTTCCTAATTCATTTTATTTTTAAATCTCTACCATATGTGCTTTCTGTATAATCACTTTCATAAGGGAAAATGGATGGTTTGTTCTGACAACTGCATTCAAGACCAGTAGGAACCCCATACAGATTTGTGAACTTCAACAAAAGACTATTCTGGAAGATTGCAGGGGCATTAAATGTAATTATTTTTTTCTTTTTTAAAGATTTTACTTATTATTTTTAGAAAGAGGGGAAAGGAGAGAGGCAGAGAGGAAGAGGGACATCAATGTATGGTTGCCTTTCACCTGCCTCCAGCTATGGATTTGGCTGGAGACCTGGCTTGCAACCTGGTTATGTGCCCTGACTAGTAATCAAACCAGCAACATTTGAGTTCCCAGGCTGGCACCTTATCCACTGTGCCACCAGCCAGGGCTTAATTCTTTAAAATTACTTTGGAAGATTTTGATGTTGTACGATATAAGTTTTTTAGAAAACCAAAAATATTTTCATTGGCGTATTTTTTATATTAACTATATTTGTGTACCCTGACCTCTTGGCCCAGGGTGGTAGGAAGCGTAGAGGAACCATCATCAGGGTGGTGGGGAGCAGTCATTCTTGATTCCTGCTCCCCAAACAGGCCCCACAAAGGTGTGGAAAAGCAGAAGAAATGCCAAGTTGACTTCTGGTAATACTACATTCTTGATTCATATTATGAGAATATATGAATCAAAACAATTTAGATTCAGGGGCCCCTGACTTTGAGAATTAAGTAAGGATTGTTCATGCATGGTATCCCTCAGCATGAGGAAAGTCGAGTGCCACCCCTACCCCAGAATCGTTACTTCTCATGGTTTTTTCTGGGGCTGAATTCCTTCTTGTATTCAACTTTTAATACTTCTATCTTCCTTCCAATCTCAGGTAAAACAGAACCTGATTACTCAAGTTTTTCCAAAAACTTGTATGTGTGGTCATGGCAGAACATTCCAAAGGCTTTGAACTTAGTCTTTAGATAGCTCTGTTTTTCCTAAGTCATTTAGTTGCAGGACTTCTCACTTGCCCTCATCCTCAGTCTCCAGCCTCCCATTCTAGAGCATGGTCAGCTCTTTCCTGCTTTCTTCCTCTCTCTCAGCCAAGCTCTCCATTATTTATTACTCAGAGTTTTTAGGTCTTTGTACTTTAATTGTGGTCTCATTCCAGGTGTTTGACTAAAAGAGACATTTACATTTCAAAATGAACTTTGGGGCCAGTAGTCACATTACTATTAATATGCACATATATATTCTTTCTTTTCTTAGCAGTTGTTTTCTCTACAAAGTGTGTCTTATTTTCAGTAATTTTCAGTTATTCATGAAGAAGAGAAGGCCACTTACCCTTCTACTTCCCCTGGGACTAAATTATAATTTTTGTTTAGAGTTCTGATGTCTGGAGTATTTTTTATTTCTGCCATAAGGGTCCCCACGGGTGATCTGGATGCCACTTGAAAATGTCCTGTAACTTTTAAGTGTTACGTGTGGTGATTTCTTCCTTCCTTTCTCTCTTTCTTTCTTCATTTCCTTCCTTCCTTCCATTTTTAAACTTTGATTTTCAAGGCTGATATCTCAGAGACTGCCTATTCAGAAAAAAAAACATTATTTTTAACATGCTGCAGGCCCCATCTACCAAAGGACCACTCCTCCCTTCCACCTCATTCCACATAACTGATTCCAGGGATCTTCCCAGATTTGACCTCCAGGACCTACTGACTTGGTCTTGTGTTTTCCCTGTTCTCTGTTCCTGCACTTTGACCTCAGGCCCCAGGTTTGCCTATGACATGTTCACTGAAATTTTCTTGTCTCCAAAGCACCCTCCCACATCTACCTTAGCCCTTTCTCCCCACTCATTGACCAACTTCATACCTGACCAGAAATCAAGATGAAATCCTCCTTAGCTCACCCTCACCTCCCATAGCATCTCTGACACACAGGCTCTAGCTCGGGGGAGAGGAGGCCTGAGACCACCTGGGAGCTCTGAGCCTCCTAGCAAGTGCTCATGCCTTAGCTAGAGCATCAAGATTGGAAGACCTTGGCGTCTTATAGGCATAATGTATTTTGTGCAGAAAATATGGCAATTAAATGTGCTAAAGTGAATAACAGCTTTTTCTACTCAGTTATACCTTCCCATGAAAGTATGACCATTAAAATGCTAAGCATAAGCATTTTTCTTGATCAGTAATTCTTGTTTAAAATGAGGTAGTTTAAAATAGTAATTATCAAACTTGGCTGCACATCACAAGTATATGTTGAATTTATAGTTAATAGATATTTATTCAGTACCTCATGTGGGCCAAACACTGTTCTAAACATTGGTATTAGATCAGTTTTCGTGGCCCCTTCTACCCCAGTGAACACAGACAAAACATACATATTTTAATGAAGTAATAAATAAGAAAATAAACTAGTAAGTGCCTCTGAATAAGACAAATAAGGCACTATAGTAATAGAAGAGGGGGAATGGAAATTGGAGAGGCATTTACCTCCAATGGCCGCTGATACTGGGCCAGGTGAGAACAATGTAAATAATAAAATGGAGAGTGCTGAGTGAAAACTCTGGGTGAAGAATCAGAAGAAACTGCAAGTTTGAAATCCCAGAGATGGTAGAAAGCTTGGCAGGTTGGAGAAACAGAAAGGTTTAAGATAAAAAAATTGGAAGATGAGTTAAGAGAGGTAGGCAGGGGCCGGGCCCTGTAAAGCCTGACAGGTTACTGTCTTAGGAAAGACTCTGAATATAATTATCAATGTAAATGGAAGCCATTAGGGATTTTTACCTAGGGAAGTAACATGATCTCACTCGTGCTTTAGAAACACAATTCTTGCTGCTTAATGGGCTAATAGCAAGACAGAGGAAGAGGCAGGAACAGCAGGTAGGAGGTTGTTTTCGATTCCAGATGAAAGCTATTAATAAACTGGTCTAGTGTGGGTACTGAGGACTAATAGGGAATAAAAATAATACTATATAGTGATATCCTTGGACTGATGGGGAATAATAAATATATAAATATATATATATAGATATATATATTGGCAGGCTCTTGTATGGGGCTTACTATTTTCCAAGCACTATTCCAGCTAATACATATGCATATGCTGTTTTAATCTTCATAATGTAACAGGACCCTTTGGGGGGATCCTCAGTTTTAATGGGCCCAATTTGCCCACCACCAGGGATGACTCTTAATAACAGAGTAATAGTCAAGCAAGTGGCACCATTTTTCAGAAACTACAACAGTTCACAGCTTAGCATCCAGTTATAAATTCCAAGTTCCCAGCAGCTGCTAGACCCAATTAGGGGTCTTGCACACACTCCCCAACTCTTATACCACAGGTAATTCCCTATTTCTGTGTAAGCTGCATGTCTCTGTAAGGTCAACCTTCCTCAGAGAAATCACACCTGGAGACGCTGTGGAATTAAACCATGAGTTTATTGGGGGAGGGAAAGGGGAATAGGGAAAATGGGAAACAGCAAGGGAACTGACTCTTTGCGGAGTCATCTTCATCTTTACTTTAGGGGGCAGGGTATTTATACTTTCAGTTACACATTTAGGATGAGTTTGGCTAGCTAGCTTCATCAACACATTCATAGGAGCTGGGTAGCTTAGTCATCATATGCTGTTGCAGTTCTAACCAAAGTCTAGGTGTGGTCTAGCTGCCTCTATATTCTGACAGTCTCCCTTTCCCCCTCACCTCCCCCCCCACCCACCTCTCCCAAATCAGGTGAGTTTTTTCCTGTTTCTCAGGCCACGTGTCTGTTGGTGGGTAGTCCAGGGGAGACAGCAAGTCCCTCTCTGCATGCCCATCGTGGGGGGAGAGAGCAAGATTAATGGCTGCCGCCTATTTTCAATCTCCTTTGACTTATGTGTACAATAAACAGCTCTGACCACTGACGGAATTTTGTGCAGCACTGTAAGCCTTTTCATCACTATCCTCTGGGGATAAAAGGACAAAGTCTAGTCCACCTAGCCTCACCCCACCCTCACCCCCAAACTGCAGAGTGGAGGATCCTGGCTTTCTCCCACTCTGTAACAATTAACAATCCTGTGGGTGAGGTAGATACAATTATTATCATATACATTTTAAAGATGAGGAAATTGAGCCCCAGGAAGGCTGGATAACCTTTCCAAGGTCACGCCTTGCCCAAGGTCAAATAGTAAGTATAAGAACAGAATTTGAACTCCATTTGTGTGGTTATGCTATGCTGTGCTAGTAAGATATAGTGGAGTAAGAATATATTTTAGAAGTAAAACCTGGAATTACTGATGAATTGGATGTGGAATAAGAGAAAGTGAGAAATCAAGGGTGGCATCTAGTTATTGGGCTTTAGCAAGTGAGTATGGGGTTGTACCAAATTTCTGAGAGAGGCAAGAGCTTGGAGGAGTAGTGAGTTGCAGAAAGGAATGTATGATTGTCAGGGGGCTTTGATGCCTTTTAAATTGAGATGCCTATTAAAATTCAAGTGATGATGTTCCATAGGCATTTGGACATCCAAGGCCAAGGGCAGGGCTAGAGATATGGATTTGAGAGTCATCAGCATACAGATGACAGTCTATGTTGCGGGACTTCATAAGGCCATATCAGAAATAAGTGTAAATGTGGACCTTGAGGGCAGAGGACAGAGCCCAAAAACAGTGTTTCAGGGGCAGCCTGCCAAATGCAGCTAAGAGAATAAGAAAGATAAGGCAGAGAATTCCTCATTGGGTCTGAAATGGATAGGTCAGCTAAAAGCTAGACAGCAGCAGTTTTTGTTTGGAGTGGGCAGGAGGGTAAGCATGTGAAGGCAGCATGGACAGACTGTTGTTTTGAGAAGTTTTCCTGTGATTGAGCTGACCTGGGGAGAATCATATCTGGACAAAGGCATAGGACAAGGGAAGCTCTCTTACAAAGGGGTGACATCAGGGCATGCTGGTGTTTGTGTACCGATGCGAATGATCCAGTGGGAAGGGAGAACTTCTCAAAGAGAGAGAAAGAAATTTAAAAAGTACAAGTGAAATCTGCAAATAAGGCAAGAGGGATGAACCTTATGCAGAAACAGAACTTCTAAAAATTCAGAGGCCTAGCAGACAACCTAGGTAATTCCAAGTCTCTAAGTCTAGGATGGAAGACTAAACATGTGTTTTTTAAAAAAGTGCAGGTGATTCAGATGCACAGCCAGGATTGAGAACCACAGATATAGCTTTTAGAGTGATATTCAAAGGTTGTCAAATACTCAGTTTGGTGGAGTTTAATCTAAGTTTCCTCACTTTTATCCTCCGTAATTCTAAGAAAATGATTTTTAAAAAAGGAAAGTTATAAATCAGCTGATGGTTGTCAGGATGCTGGGGCAGACAACCTGGAGACAATACATACCTTTGTATTTTAATTGTACCTGGACTTTAGTTAAAACTCTAACAGTCAATGTTTGTGTATCTAACCAGGCAGGTATATGATAATGGAACCGGATAGGAAACTCTTAGGGAAATGTTAATGAAGGACTGGCTCCATCAGATAGACCCTCTTAACAACTCCCTTGCCAATAGAATTTGGGTAAAGAAACTAACTCCCTCTGATCCAGGTATCTGTAAAATTGTCTGTATAACAGCTCCAACCCAGTAATGTCAGGTCGAAGATGGCTCTTCCAAAGCCACTTCCCTTTCGTCTTCCCATTTTCCCTGTTCCCCTTTTCCTTCTCCCAATAAACTCATGGTTTAATCCCACAGCGTCTCCAGGTGTGATTTCTCCCAGCAAGGCTGATCTTACAATAGCAGTCTGAATGGAAATCCTCAACTGTTTCCTTCCATCTTTTAGATTCCATGACAGCTTGCTGTCGTAACTGCAGACATGCCTGCCTTAAAGCGTCTGGTATAAGCCTTCCTCCTAATTAATTTGGATCCAGCTGTTGGTCACCTACACCAGGATCATAGACAAAAAGTCCTCTTTGGTAAGGGGTAAAAAAAAATTAAATCCCTGCCTATGTCAGTATGTCACTAGGAGTTTTCTGATTATAAAAGTAGTAAATAATCACCATATAAAAATTAGGAAAATATAAGGAAATAGATCAATTGGAATTATACCAAGCAGAAATATCTGCTATTGACATTCGGGTATTTTTATTTCCAGTCCTTTTAATTCACTGTTATACTTAATCAAATTAGGACATCATAAAATACCACTTTATACAGTTTAGTAGCTTGCTCTTTAATGTAGCGCATGAAAACTATTTCCCCATGTTATTCAGTGTTCCTTAAAATAGGATTTAATGGCTGTGTAGAAACTTATCAAATGGATACTGACTACCATTTATTTAACCCCTTCTCTTGGCTCCTAAGGTTGTTGACACTTTTTCATTATTATGATGTGATAAACTTCCTGGTCCATAAGCCTTTATACATAAATAGTTTAATGGAATATTTAACATGTGATTTTTTAAAAAGTTATGCAGGTGAGCAATTAGATTTTTCATATCCAGTTAAGAATCCCAGGAATGGCTCAGATGGGGGCAGCACATTAGGGGAAAAGTGCCCAGACCAGCCCTAAGGAGCCACTCTTCCTGCTCAATCCAAGGGAGAATGGCAGCAGGGCCACAGGCTGCTGAAACTATTTCAAAGGTCTAAATTCTTGAGAAAACTTGACAGTTCGGGCAATCTTGCTATTTTGTCAAGGCACTGCAATCGTTCTTTCAATCACAAGTCAGGGATGTCCTTCCTATTCCGATTATCTTAAGCAAAACAAAGAATGGTCACGTAACTGGAAATAGAAGTGTAACAGTGGGTAAGTTCATGGATTAATGCAGGGGTTCAGACCACATCGGAGAGGTTTTGTTTGTTTTGTATTTTTCTTTCATGCAACTTTGCTCTCCTTTTAGACAGGCTATCTGTACATTGTGAAAGCTGCCAACCAGGAGCTTCCAACTGCCTGCTGGTCAGGAAGGTTGAATCTCTTTCCTCATAGTTCCATCCAAACTCCTAGACTACAGAAGGGATGTACAGAAGGGCATCGTAGCCATTGTAGGGCGGAGCATCCCAACTCACAGTCCCATCAATGCCATGATTTGGCAAAGTCCTTGGGTTTTAGTTTTTTAAATGTCAGAATTGCTTGAATACCACTCACAAAGGTAGGTTGCTACTTACGTATTATCTTTTTTTTCTGTAGTATCTCCTCTCCTCCCTTCCTCTCTTCTTGTAACTAAATGTAGGTCTGGCTGCCTGTCACAACAAAAGCTGAACTTGTGAGACAGGTCTGGAGAAAGGACAGGGGTTTATTCATCTGTGAGACAGGTCTGGAGAAAGGACAGGAGTTTTTCAGATGTGAGACAGGTTTGGAGAAAGGATAGCAATTTATTCAGATGTGAGATAGGTCTGGAGAAAGGACAGGGGTTTATTCAAATGTGAGACAGGGTCTGGAGAAAGGACAGGAGTTTTTCAGATGTGAGATAGGTCTGGAGAAAAGATAGCAGTTTATTCAGATGTGAGACAGGTCTGGAGAAAGGACAGGGGTTAATCAGATGCCAGCTCTCTGAGAGGTTGTCAGTTTCAAAGCCCATGTCTGCATCTTAGTGCAGACAGAGGTGTTTATAAGGAGGGAGAGGGAAAGCAGAACGAAGAGATTATGGGGAGGGGGTTGAAAAGTTCCCTATGTGCAGACCAGCACAGTCCATTCCGATAAGGACCTGGAAATTGGTCAGGTGATGGCCTGATGTGCATCCCCCTGGTTTTATGACGTAAGGTCAGCAAATGTTCCAGAGCTGGGATGCCTGAAGGTCAGAGTCTATATCTTCTGAAGTTAGTTCCTAGGATTCTTACACAAATGTGTTGTTTATGTACAAGCTTCTATTTTCCTTCTCCCGTTCATGGTTGTTGCTAAGCCTGGGCTCCTACTAACAGCTAGAGTTACAAAGATCCATAGAGCATTTCTCTGCCCTTGAGACACATTGCTGGAGGAAAAACAAACATATACTAATTTACATAATAAAGTAATACACATTAACGTCCTTAAAAATTAAAAATACATGTGCAAGGGTCAATGGAGTACCAAATAGAGTACCTAACTGGAGGAGGCAAGAAGATAAGAAGATGCCATTGGAGCTCAGTGTTTAAGGGAAGCAGTGAGAGGGAAGGCAGGGGGAGCTGCCTGGATAACAGTAGCAACACTTGAAACAGCCTCAAGGGGCCAGCAGGACATGGGTCAGCCTGCGCCTGGGGTACATGTGCCAAATACTCAACTGGAAGACTTGGCCTATCCCATAAGCACAAGTGCATGAGTCAACCCACCTATCCAACACATAACTAAAGTGTTTGTATTTGAAACTTAAGGAGTATCTAATCAAACCTCTAATCTCCTTAGCAATGGCCATAGCTAACAACTCTTGAGTTACCCCAGTGCACTGGAGCTGGGGCTCCTTGCAGTGTTCCCAGTCTTCTTTACATCATAAAATAACATGGCCAAACAAGCACGCCACATGGTGCAAACAGACCTGAGCCGCAGAGAGAATATTTATGGCTTGAAAGTTTAGGCCCCTGTCGAATTCAGAACGAACTCCTTTGGGGTGTAGGAAAAATTTCATGCCTTCCATAAACTGAAGTCATACCAATCTCCAGGAGCCATTGATCAGAGCCTGTTGTCTTTCTGCCTGTCTCTTCACTATTGATGTGCGGTAACTGAACTTGTCTGCAATTTAGGTTTCCCAATACTAATAGGCAGCCAAGGGTTCCTCTTACCTTGGATTTTGTTAGCATCTACAACCTGTAAAACAGCAGCCCTTTTGGCCTTACAACGCCTGGAAGCCTGTTCAAGCAAGACATACCGTTTTCAGTTATGACCAACTGCTGAGGGCAAAGGGGACAGCTCTGTGAGAGGCACTGTTCTGAAGGGTTAGGGGACCTGTGACTGCTCTGCATTGCCGGGGCCAGATTTGCATGGAACCTGTTAGCAGTGCCTCATGTATTAGAAAAAGTCAATATGTCAGGAATTAATCTGCATAAATGTATTACTTTGCCTGGCTTTGATTTGTGTGAGAACTTGTAAGAAAACCCCAGATCTTAGAGAAGGCCAATGCATCAAGGTCTAATCTCCATAAATACTCCTGGAGCGATCAAAGAAGAAAAATGAGCCACGGGGCCAACATTAATTGTGCCCAGAGATAATTAGAACAAAGTGCTGTTAATTGTGTGTTGGTTTAATGTTATATAGCTGCGGCCTTGCCTCTTTTTTTTTTTTTTTTATTACAGAGAGTATAAATTTTGATGTCAGAAACTGAAAGCTGGCTGGCTTGATTAATTATAAAGGCCTCAGTTTGCTTAGTTACAGCTAATTAGGCATTGTAATCCTTCATCTACAAAGTATGATTAAGCCTACTATGTGTCCTGAGTATAAGTGGAAAACAAAACCTCAAAAGTTGGTTTTGTTTGTTTGTTTGTTTGTTTGCATAGTGGGCACCTGAGTGGTTCTAGATGTGAAGCTTCTGCATAACTTACCGAAGTGTCATGAATGAAAGTGACAGGCTATGATTCAGATGGTACTGTGATTGATGAGCAGTCCCAGTTAGAGAACTGCAGCATTCTATACACTCCAATAGCTTGTCAGGAGAAAATGTTGCACAACCCTAGAAAGGAAAAAATATATAGTGACTTCAGATTGGGGCCCAGAAAAGCACCCTTATTAAACAGATACTGCTTTTACATCCTGAGTCATCCTAAGATTATGGGAATAAGTCTGTGCAGTGTTGGAAGAAATTCACTGACTGATTTCTGATGGCAGCCTTTTGAGGGTGATCTACTCCATTAGCATTCAAACCAGCCCCAACCCTGGGGCCTCGCTACCTAGGAAGTGGGAAATACAGTTTTACTTTACAACCAGAGCATGGTTTTAGAAGTATAGAATGGATCAGGGATTTTAAGATTTGGATGTGGGAGAAAAGATTCTACATGCAAGCTGCCAAGGGCATAAGAATATCCACAGTATTAGTTTTGGTAATTACTCCTATTTCAGAACTATCTAAAATAGGTCCTTGTTTCTGTTTGTGAATTTAACTTCCTAAATGTAAATGTCCTTGGCATGCCAAATCACATTTCTGGTTTTCTAATTAGCTGCGGTGCACAGGGGCACTGAGGGCAGGCTCCGCCTCTCTTTCCAAGTTCAGTGGCGAGGAGCGCTCAGCTGCCTAGTGGAGTGGGCCCTTCTAGATCGCAAGTGCCGCTGTTTGTAAAAAGATACCATGTGTAAAATGTGCCTATTGTTTGTTTTGAATGAACAGTATTTCAACACAGCAGAGAAAAAAAAAATACTTTTAAAGTGACGAGAAACATTATCAGTGGAGAAATTTTGGATTTTTTTCCTCCAGGCAGAGGATTTTCCTTCAGTTTTGTCCCACACACACAGGAGCTTTCTTAGAAATATGGAACACACCTATTCCTGTGACATTATTCTTGTTTTTGGCTTTGTATGTGCCGAGGGCGAAAATCAAATTGATTTTGGTAATCTTATAAATTACCAAGAAAATCATAAATTCCTTTAGAGGAAGCTGCTCCCCATACATGCAGTAATTCGGAGAAGTCGCTCTGTCGTGAGTTCCAGCTTGAAAAGGGAAGCAACTACAGACCATCAGCATATGATGGGCAAAGAGTCCTATATCTCTATGATAAAATGGTTCCTCAAAAATCCAAATAACCAAAAATCTCTTTGCAGCCTAGGTTTATAAGAAAGAGAGAAACCTTGGCTGGTGGCACAGTGGATAAGGCCCTGGGCCGTGAACCCAAACGCTGTTGGTTGAATTCCCAGCCAGGGCATATAACCAGGTTGCAAGCCAGGTCTCCAGCCAGGTCCATAGCTGGAGGCAGGTGAAAGGCAACCATACATTGATGTCTCCCTCCCTCTCTACCTCTCTCTCTTCCCCTTTCTTTAAAAATAATAAATAAAATCTTTTTTAAAAAAAGAAGGAAAGAAAGAGACAAATAAGAAAACAACAGGGCCGTGGCCGGGTGGCTCAGTTGGTTGGAGCACCAACCATCCTGTACACTGACAGGTGAAGGATTTGATCCCCCATCAGGGCAGGGGCACTTACAGGAGGCAAACAATAGATGTTCGTTCTCTCTCTCTCCCCTTTCCTTCCTCTTTCTCTAAAATTAAAAAAGCAAAACTATATCCTCAAGTAAGGGTTAAAAAAGAAAAGAAGAAAAAGAAAATAGGCAGGTTTTCTCTCCTAAAAGCACTGTGTGGGAATTTGCTGAGGTGAATGCAAATTCATGGGCACAGACCCCACTTAAGGCCCTGCCTATTCCTCAGTGTCAAAAACCGATTCTGACGGTCTCACTGCAAAGACATGGGAGCTTCATTGATCATCTAAACCATGCTCATTATCAAGTCATTATTAAAATGGATTAATAACTATATCGAATATAATACTGATATTATAACAATGATATAATATCACAATCTCTTGATGTCAGCCAGATGGAAATTTTGTAAATTCCCTGGTAATACATTTTAAGGAAAAATATAAAAATATACTTATCTAATAATCTTATGGAACAGCTGAGCTCACAATTCAAAACAAAAAACTTTTTCAAAATTCCTTTTATTAAGGTACATTTTAGGAGTAAATGTGTAGCGAACAGATTAAGGTTTGGTCTATTTAAAAATTCTTTTTTTATCCCATATTAAAGCACAGTTGTCAAAGAGCTAGAAATGAGTGAGTTCTCTACGCTTCCTTCTCTCCTGTTACCCAGGCGCGCTTACGTCCTCCTTCACTTATTCACAGGCAGGGGCACACACACACACACACACACACACCCCCACACGGACGCACACATGCTGCAGAAGGGATCTGAGAAAGGACATTATTTCAGTGAGTCACATAGATGACTTGACCTGAGGGACTGTGAGACATTGTGCTTCCAGACTTCCAGACTGTTTTCTTCATCACTAAATCTCATAATTTATTGGTTCACAAGCTTTTTCTCTGGATTCTTGTTGATTTTGAGGTGGGATACTAGGCCTTTTCTCTCTCTTTGCATTTTTCTTTTCTTCCACATAACAAATTGCTTATGATGAAATTAGCCTTTTTATATTAATGTCTGATGTTTGAGCTCTGGACTTGATTTATTTGTGGCCTAGGAATCACTATGCACTTGGCCAAAATGGAGCTGTTGGAGGGAGCAGAAGGAGTAAAATATTGGACCAGGGTCCGCAGTCATTTCGAAAACCAAATGTCCAGCAGCGAGGTTCCATTTGGCCAACATTTGTCACTGTGATGGTGCCTTTTAGCTTTGCCTGTAGGGGTTGGAGGATGGGTCACTTCTTGCACCACCTCTTTATTGAGGTTGTCCAGAGAGCCTGTCACCATTTGTTACTCCACCTTCTGGACTTAAATTAGGTTCTCAAACCTTTACTCTGGGTGGCCAACATGTTTTCTCCAAGTTTTGGTCAGTGAGACTGTCAGTTGGCGCTGGTTCCCCACCGGCCTGCCTGCCTGCTGGCCGATGCCCCTCTGCTACCAGGTGCCGGGCTTCAGGGGGACCCTTCCAGCAATTGTCCTGCTCTCTCCACAGCAAAAGCCCCTTTTACTTCTCTCCACAGCTGTTTGGGCATCTGCTTCCAGCTGCTCCCGCACATAACAGCCGAGATGAATCATGTTGCAATGTGCTGCAAACCTACATATGGACAAGCTAGTCCCCCACACCAGCCATTCATAAAGGGGCCCACTCTTCTCTGAAAGCCTCACTTGCACTATTGCATCAGGGAAAGTGCAGAGGAAATGTCCATAGAAAATAAGCTGTGAAGGGGGATCTGTTCTGGCGACATAGCAGTCTACCATCATCTAAGTCCCCTGGCAGACACTTGTCACTGTTCCCTCCCTGTCACATTTACTCAGGAGGCACCTTTAAGGATGCCAAGGAAGTGGAGAAAGACTTGGGAAGCTCTCCTGCATCTTAGGTCAGGGTGATTTCAGTTTTGGTAGCAAGTTTGTATATCTGCCCTGCGACTAATTTCATAGCAGAAAGCATATGCTATTCCTTTTTCCTAGGGAATAAAAAGTGATTCTTACAAGACTCTGCCTTGGCAACCTGGGGTAGGTGACAGTTGAAACTTGTGAAGGAATGGACTCTATCCTACAAAATTCGATTCTTGCCAATTCTCCTCATTTTCTTTATCTGGGATGTAATTTCCAAAAGAAACCAAGTGTCCTGTTATCCCTCTGTGGAGTGTGGGCTCCTGGAATGCCAGGACAGGGAGGTACAGTTTCACCTTGAATTCTCACTGGATGGAGCTCACTGGCTTGAATTGTAACCCTTGTTCCCATCTCCCCGGGAGGGGGTGGGGGCAGACTCTGCCTATTAACACAAAGGTCTGAAACAAGAGCTGGGGCCCTGCTGAAGTGAGGGCCACACAAGGTGCAAGAGTCCCAGAACTCTGGTTTCTACTCTTCAGCCGCAGGGAACTGTGCTCTATCTGCTGAGGAAATCACTTTGGTGTAAATTACACTTTATTATTAATACTGATAAACCAAGAAATGGCAAAGCCCATGATAAAGTCACCTATTTTGCGCCATTTCCAGTTTTCATTTATTCTGCTATCAGTACATAAATGAGCATATCTTTAAATCAGTACTGCCGTGCAATGCCATTTAAACAAAATAATCCATAGTTTATCTTTGTTACTTTTTTTTTAACACCCAGAATAAGACCTTTTCAAACAAATGCCAATCTTAACAACTTGAACATTTATAGTTCTCCCACTTGATTTACATTTCATAGCATATTTAACTTGCTTTAATTTAAGGATTGTCCCATTAAGCATATAACAAATAAGAAACCATTTAAACCAATTCTGAGCCTCTGGATAGAAGTATCATGGCCCATGAGACTGGGTTTTTTATTGTGTGTATAAGGAACAACTGTTAATTTAATTTGATCAAATCTTTGTAACTCTCACTTTTCAAAAATAAATCTTGTGATGATTCGGCACTGAATATGAACTTCTGAAGGTGATAAAGTATTCACGAAGTGAAACTCACTTTTTACAGTTTTCATTTACTTGTCGGCAGTTCAGCACAGAGAAATTAGAGAAGAGACATTTGGAGGAGGCGGGAGGCAGTGAATGTTTAGTCAGCACCTGCAAAAAGACAGATGGTTTCTTGAGGGCAGTTGTGCCCTGCCAGGGTCATTATAAATTCCAAAGACCAGCAAAACATTGTGATTACTCATTACCCCTGAATTAAATCTGGGTGTTGACCCTGAGGATGGCTGTGGAAATTGCACCAGTTGCCTCTTCCTCTGGACTCCTTAGAAGGTCAACCACCTTAGTTTTACCAGCTCCTTTAGCAGAAGCAGACCTGGAAATAGATTATCAAACAGCCTGATGGGTAATGGCATGGCCAGCCCCCCTCCTTTCCCCTCTAACTATGACATCATCAGTAACTCCCCATTTTACTAATTTCCTCCATTTTTAGCTCCCTTCCCCCACTCCAATAGTCAAAATAAAGTGTACATCTCTTGGGACATATAGCCCATAAATATGAATTTCCTGACAGAGGCAGGTGGAACATGGCTTGACCTATTAACCAGGGAAGTAAAGAAGACTTATCTTTTTTGGTTTTGGACTTATCTAGACTTTGAAATGTTTCAAATGCTGAGGCAGCATGGTAGAAACTATCAGAGTTTGAACTCTTCAGTTCTGGATTCAAATTCTTCTCCTATCACTAACTTTGGACAAGTTCATCCACACTCTGAGCCTCGGTTTCCTATCTCTAGAATGGGTGTAATAATGTATATGCAAGTTAATTATATGAAAATATTATTTTTTATGCTAGCATAGGATGTGGCACAGTAAGAGACACTTCTTTTTTCCTTTTTAACCTGAACAGCAGAAATTTAAGACTGAAGCAATTCTTTGCACCCAGATCATGGGAAAAGTGACCCATTCCTGTTCTGAATGTTAAAACCCTGGGTACTTTGCTCTCTTACTGTCTCATGAGGCATCACTATGATGCCCCATGTTGTCTCCATCATCCCCAAGTGCTTAGAGATCCTCCTCTCTGCTTCTTGGGTGGTCTTACTGCTGCCACTGATTGCCCAGTTCCCTAGTCCTGCATGTTCAACTGTCCTGTCATTCTTCCAAGTTAAGGGGTTGGTTTCAGAACGTCTTCCCCTCCTCCTTTTCCCTTGCTCCCACAGGAGGGACAGTCACCCCACAATGCTCCATGCTTTAAGTGTTCTTGCAGGAAGGCTTGTCTGTGAGCCTCTTTCCCAGGGCTCTGATTTTCTCAAGGGTGTGGATGTGGTTGTGGGAAGCACAACATTCAACTATTTCCTTTCCACATGCATGGTGATACCCACTCAGAGAAGGTATTTTACATGATCAGTGGTTATGCCTTAAGGCATGGTTGGCAAAACAAGGCCCGGGGGCCAAATCTGGCCCTCCTCCTTGTTTTATCCTGCCTGGCACCTTGTTCCTATCTGGCTTGCTTAACTGTTAAGGAGTAGTTACATTTATATAGCCCTCAAATTACATTCGTCCCTTTGAAGGCAAACTTGGGGCTGGTGTGGCCCCCAGTGAAAATGCGTTTGACACCCTTGCCTTAAGGGAAGATGGGGGCAGTAGGGTGTTTTATCTGTGAACAGCCACTCCTTTGGGCAAGTCTAGAGAAAGTCAGTAGGATATTGTGTTTTGGAACTATAAAATTCAATTCAGAGCCTTCCCTATTTTATCTTATTTTTCCAGTGTTATCAAGATATGATCAATGGACAGCATTGTGTAACTTCAAGGTATACAGCATAATGTTTTGACTTACATATATATCTTGACATGATTACCACAGTAAGTTTAGTTAACATCTATCATCTCATATAGATGTAAAAGAATAAAGAAAAAATGTTTTATGATGAGAACTCTTATGATCTACTCTCTTAACTTTCATATATAAGTATAGCAGTGTTAACTATAGTTATCATATTATACAATAATACATTCCAGTGATAATAGCTTATCAGTGGAAGTTTGTAACTTTTGACTACTTTGATCCAATTCCCCTTACCAATGGCAACCACAAATCTAATCTCTTTTTCTCTGAGTTTGGTTTGGTTTGGTTTTGGATTATACATACAAATAGGACCATACTGTATTTGTCTTTCTTTGTATTACATATAAATGAAATCATACTGTATCTGTCTTGTTCTGTTGTTGCAAATGGCTGACTAATATTACCCCCTTCTATTGTGAAGTTTGAGAACCTCTTCAATTAAATGGATTAGTATTATCAAATTATTAAAAGTAACAAGGCATCATACCTGAAAATCGGCAGATTCTTCTAATTATATTTTCGTCTTTAAGATGATGTACTTAGGCAGGCTTTGCTGAACTGTGTACTTGTTATTCCTCAGAAGTACTCAGCCTTATTGGCAGGCAGAACCACTTCATTCTTTTAGGCCAAGGTAGAAAGGTGCCTAGGAATTTGTGTGTACTTGATTACGTTGGCCTGGTGAGCCTTGCTAATAACTGCATCAGGGCAGCGTTTAAGCCTGATTTTGCTTGATGTCATAGAATGCCTGATGGGTCATGACAACTATTGGAAATTAAGGTTGATTGGTTTTCATAATGAGCTATTTTAATCAAGCTTTTGTCCAGGTTACTTTAAACTGTTATTTCCTATCTACCTTTAAAGCATTTTATTATCTTTATGTCCAAAATGTTCAGATCTAAATTATGCCTGGATTTCAGAAAATGTGGGCTCATGTTTTTAATCAGATACCAAATAAGTACCAACAATGACATCAAAATGCCAAACATTTTTTAAATTTAAGTACTTGATTTATTTATTATTTTTAGAGACAGGGGAAGGGACAGAGGCAGAGAGGGAGGGAGACATCAATGTATGGTTGCCTTTCACCTGCCTCCAGCTATGGACCTGGCTGGAGACCTGGCTTGCAACCTGGTTTGCAACCTGGTTATGTGCCCTGGCTGGGAATCAAACCAGCAACCTTTGGGTTTGCAGGCCAGTGCCTTATCCACTGTGCCACCAGCCAGGGCTAAATACTTGATTTTAAAGCTATGGATCAACAGCATCAGCATCACCTGGGAACTTGTGAGAAACAGAAAGTCTCAGGCCCCACCTCAGACCCACTGAATTAGAAGCTCTGGGAAGTACAGCCAGCAAATTGATTTTTCTTTAATTTTTCACAAGACCTCCAGGTCTGGTTGGTGCAAGTTGAAGTTTGAGAACCACCGATCAAAAATATTAGATTGTATTACCTCTAATAAAAGTGTTTTCAGGTTTAATATTTATTGAAAAGTCTAAATTCAGATTGAAAGACCTGGCTAGTGGCACAGTGGATAAGGTGCTGGCCTGCGAACCCAAAGGTTGCTGGTTCGATTCCCCAGCCAGGGCACATAACCAGGTTGCAAGCCAGGTCTCCATCCAGGTCCATGGCTGGAGGCAGGTGAAAGGCAACCATACATTGATGTTTCTCTCCCTCTCTGCCTCTCTCCCCTCCCCTCTCTCTAAAAATAATAAATAAAATACTTTTTAAGTAAATAAATTCTGATTGAATAAGATAGCTAAGCATTTTTCTTTTCTGCTTTATCAGCCAATTTTTATTAATTGAAATCTATTTTTAAACATAGATATTCAGAATGCCAAATGTAGATGAGCATACCTAAGGTAAATTGATGGCTTCCAAAATTAGTAGGGGACTATAACACATCCATTTGAACTAAATCAAGTAGTTATAACTGTTTTATCTAGTATTTGCCCCTTTAGTGAGAATCTTATAAGATGTTCAAAAATTTTGCCCGAAGGAGGAAGATTATAATGGATTACAACAGTGGTCAATGATCGCAGACAGTTTAGATGATCGGATATAGGACTGCATTGGTTTCTGTAATCAATAATAATTTGTTTCATCAGTAATTTTTGCATACCTTTGCTGAGTAATTGCGGAAACATGAGTCAGGGACTTTTTGGTTACAAGTTAAAACAGGAAGTTCAAATTAGCTTAAGGAGATAACAGAACTGACTGACTCAAGTAAATGAAAACTCCAGGGATTGGTATTATGTCTCAGGCATTGCTGGGTCCAAGTTTCAGACAATATCACCAGGAATCATCGTACTGGGCTGCTTTTGGATTATTTCATTCTCAGGATCTGTCAAATGGTAGTAAACAACATTATTTGCAGCAGCAGGTCTCTGTGCTAAGGGCCTAGCAACCCCAGTGGATGGAATGTCATTCCAGCTACAGTCTCAGGGATCACTCACATTGGAGAAGTTTGGAGCCCACTGGACTATTGTTCATTGCCCAGCACAGGCCACGGCATCACAATGAGCCAGAGAGGTGGGTCAGCTCTACCTAAAACTGTGTGGATCCTGAATGAGAAAGGAGTGATCAACTAAAGGAAAATCAGAGCCAGGTGCCAGAGGATGGTAGAATGGTGTTAGGCAGGTAAAAACAGCAGAAATGCTGTACTCAAAGGCAATTCAGAAAGGTTTTTTCCCGAAGTATATTCTCTAATAGAGGTACTTGTTTTTATGCCAGAAACAGCCATCTGATTTGGAGAAAAGGATCGCTAGGCTGTATACTAGTAAGCTTGCTTTTGAGGGTGTGTTCTGCTCCTGACTTTGGGCACTTCACCAAATTTTACTTGCTTTCAGATCTGACAACTGAGGTTTTGTTATTTTGCTTTACACTTACGGTAGTAATTGAAGAGTAGAAGAAGATATTTAAACTTTTTAATTTATATATGAATTTAAGTGATGTTAAAGTTAGGGTTATCTTCATTATTAATCTACTTCTCAGTATAAAAGTAATTTCATTATAAGCGTATTGCAGTTTGTAATGTAATTATAAACACGGACACAGAAAACAGTGTGGTGATTGTGGGGTGTGGGTGGAGGGGATGGAGGTGGAAGAGGGCATAAAGGGAATAAATGGTAGCGGGAAAATGTGATAAAATAAACTATTAAAAATAAAAATAAATGAAGAAGAAGAATTAAAAATATTAACTTCATATTATGTTAGCATTTTGGGTTTTTGTTTTGGGAGGGTTTATTTTGCTTATAGTATCTTTTCCTTTACAGTTTTCATAATTATAATCCTGTAGCAGATTGTAGACTCAGATCTTTGAAGAATAAATGAAATTTACTACTTACTTTTCAAGATTTAACAGTTAATCATAAAAATCTACAATAATCATACATTCTTTGTATAACTGTCATTTTAATGGCTGAATAATATATTGTCATTGGTGTGTCATCGTATGACTCCACTGTTAAAACATTCAGATTGTTGCTAATTTTCCAGTCACTTTGTTTCTGCATCACCTTCTGTTCCTAGAAGATGAGCTTTGGCCAGCATTTACAGATCACGGACCCAGGTATTTCTATTTGATACGTTTTAAAACAAAACAGCTCATGCAAGTCTAGTAGTGCAGCAGTGGTGAATCCTAAGGGTGACTGGAATATGGGCTCTGTCTTTGAAACTGTCTCCTCTCTCAATCTCCGTCTGGTTTCTTCCCATAAGTAACTGTATGAGATTAGGTCTAGCACAGGTGCGTATTAATTAAAAATGGTCTGGGATAGCACTATAAAAGTAGAATTCTTTCAGGTTAATGAACAATAGGGGTGACAAGTGATGTCAACAGTCCAGAAACTAAAGAAAAACTGAAAAGGTTTATCTGTCCCTTCCCCTTCTATATATTCCCTCCATATATGGAGGAAGCATGTCTATGAATGAAAGAAGGCTGGTTTCAGTCTACAGAGATGGCTGAAGTTGTAGAGATTTTGAATTTCCTTATTAAAGTTTAATGCATAAGTGGCAGATCTATTACTTATGCATAAATGGGCCTCAATAAAATGTTCAATCAAATACATTATGATAGTGGTAGTTATCTACTTTGTAGAATGCCTAGCCCAGGTTCTAATTATGGTGGACTACCCTCTCACTTATGCTAATTTATAATATCAAGATATGTTTAGTTTTAATACATTTAGCTGTGGGGAGAAGAATTAGGACCAAAAGTTAAATGTTTAAGTGATTTTTAAAGGTCATTTTCCACATCATCACTATTAAACAAATAAGGAAAATTATAAAAATTCTTCCCTTATTGTAGTTCACTCCTCACTGGAGGACATGATGATTTGATCATTGGAAATGAAAAAATAAAGGAGAATATATACATGAATGCAATTTCCCTGCATCCTGCCCTAGTTTTATTGAAAACCTCTTTTAAAATGAACTTTCAAAACTGTGAATACTACAGCCATACTTGGAGCAAGGGAGAGGGCATAAAGGGCAAACTTCACATCCTATAGCCACCTTGTATCAATTCCATTCAGCTTTGCCTACAGACACACATTTCAAAGTCATTTCTCCCTCTCCCCATCCCCTCCCTTCTCACTCCCCTGAGTCTTTCTTTCTAACGTCTTTCTTTTCCCTCCCCTTCCCTTTAATTGTTTTTAGTAATGTTGTTTTAATTGATTACTATCCCCTTGGCTGTAGGAGGAATTCATAAGAAGCAGCTACGAAAGAAGCATTTGGTATTCCCTTCAGCAATATTTGAAAGGGAGAGCCATTTGTCTCTGCACAAGAAAAAACCAGTTCTAGCACTGAACCTTTAACCAGGCAGGGTCCTCAGAAATTTTCTAACCGTACACCAAGGGAGGGACAGTCTCACTGCGAAATCACCTGGCTACTTAGGAGCTCATCAGGCATAGAGAATACAGCTCTCCTGACTTACTCCTGAGCTCCTTAACTCTTCACGGGTCATGGATTACTTTGAAAATATAATGAAAGCCCTAGATTCTTTTTAGCTGAAAATGTACTCATGTGTATATTTGCATATTTCTCAAATACGTTTATGGAATCCCAGAACACCTAAAGCCTATTCATAAGTCTCATCCACCTTGGGTAAGAGTCTCTGAGTAGCCCCATGCATTTTTGTTTTACATGATTGCCTCTGATTTCTGAAATGTCCAATCTTAATAAATTTTCCATGGCTGAGAGGTCAGCAGAGGGAAGCTACCTGGGGATAAACAGGACTTTCCCAGTATTACCTTAAATTACGTCACCTACATAGACCTGTGATTGGGCTCTCTGGAAATGGGGGAGGAGGAGGTTTTTGAAGTGTTTAGTATATAGTCCACTTATTTAAAAGAAAAGAAAAATGTAAAGCTCAGAATGAAATAGCCTGTTCTAGTCTACATTGAACATAGCAAGGAACCAAGAGTCTTACCAACAGATAATGTGCCAGTAGGTCTGCTCTTTGTATTAGCTCACATGGAAAAGCACTAAAGTTTGTGCAGGGCCCAACGTGGTTGGCTAATTCTCTCAAATCTGACATTCTTCCTCTCTTGCTCTTTTGGGAGTATTTGATTTGGAGATTCATAATAGATGCTAGCCCTGAATCTATTGGTGGAAGCCAAATTGTTTACATTCCATTCTACTCAAATTGAATAATTCAGTCCATCATTGATTTTTTTCAAAGGTTCTTAACAGTCTGGCATGTTGCTGTCAGAAAGGGAGATTTCTCTCATCAAACTTCAGTCCTCTAGGCTCTCACAACAAACAGTAATCAGTATTTGGTATCCCCAATGCCTAATTTCTAACATACTTATTCTAGAATGCAAAATTTTTCAAGTCTCCCTTTATAGTAAGAAGTACTAAGCCAATAATTATTGTTTAGCCCTCTAAATAATAAGAGGACATTTTTCATTAACATCATTAATACAAATGAATATAGTCATAAGATGTTTTCATATTTTTGAAATAAAAAATATCTCTAGAAGATTTGGTCAGTCTTCCATGTGTACTCCCTCAGGTCCCTTTGCCATGTTCCTTTCTATTCTTAAAATCCAGCAGCTTGTGCCTCTTGGTGACACACTGCTCACACTTTCCTACCTGCAAGGAGAACCACTTGTACCTCCACTGGAAGAAGCCGTTAAACAATGAAGGGCAGGAGGAAGGGTAATATAGTCTCCAGTTCCTTTGACTTTGATGGCTTGACCTCAAATTATCCCCAAAGGACTATATCAAATAGTACACCCTTGCTTGTCCCCCTTCCTTGATTATTCCCACTTCCCTATTCACCTACTGATTTCCCCTAAGAACTCTTACTAATAAATCACTTTCACACAAATCTACATGCCATCATCTGCTTTAGGGGAACCCAATATAGGCAATGCCCTTTTAAAAGTATAGACTTGGTTCATGTGCACTTTAGGAAAAGAAAATAGAAACTATAAATAAGTCAAAAAATACTTCAAAACTGTCAGAAAGAAAAATTAAGAAAGCCATTTATAATTGCATCAAAAAGTAAAGTAACTAGAAATAAATGTAAGCATGGAGGTAAAAGACCTATACACAGAAAATTATAAGCATTGAAGAAGATACAAAAAAAAATGGAAGTATATACTGTGTGCTCTTTGAGAAGAAGAATTAACTTCTTTAAAATGCCCATACAACCCAAAACAATCTATAGATTCAATGCAATCTTTATAACAATACTAATGTTGTTTTTCACAGAACTAGAACAAACAGTACAAAAATTTATATAGTACCACAAAAGACCTTGAATACCCACAGCAATCTTGAGAAAGAACAAAGTTGAAGGTATGCTATCTGACACCAAACTATACTACAAGGCTGTTGTAATCAAAACAACATGGTACTGGCATAAAAATAAATGCATAGGTCATTGGAACAAAATAGAGAGCCCACATCTAAACCTATACTTATATGGCCAATTAACATATGACAAAGAATGAAATAACATACAATGGGGTAAAAACAGCATATTCACTAAATGGCATTGGAAAAATTGGACAAACATGTATGAAAAAAATGAAACGAGACCACCTTCATATACCATATATAAGAATAAACTCAAAGTGAATTAAAGACTTTAAGATCCAAAACCATTCAAGTCCCAGAAAAAAACATAAGCAGTAAACTCTGACATTTACTTTAACAATATTTTTTCTGATGGGACTCCTTAGGCAAGGAAAACAAAAGGAAAAAATAAACAAATGACACTACATCAAATTTAAAAGATATTGCATTGTGAAGAAAATCACCAACAAAATGAAAAGACAACGTACTGAATGGATGAAGACATTCTCCGATGATACATCTACAAAGGGGTTAGTATTCAAAATTTATAAAGAAATCACACCATGTAGAACCCCCCAAAACCAACAATCCAATTAAAAATGGGCAGAGGACCTGAATAGACACTTCTCTGAAAAGGACGTACAGATGGCCAAGAGATATATAAAAAGATGCTCAGTGTCACTAATTATCAGAGAAATGCCAATGAAAAACATAATGAGATATCACATCACACCTGTCAGAATAACTATTATCAATAAATCAACAAATAACAAGTATTGGAGAAAATGTGGAGAAAAGGGAACCCTTGTAATCTGTTGGTGGGAATGCAATTTGGAGAATGGAATGGAGGTTTCTCAAAAAGTGGGAGGGGGTTTGGGGGAATGGAGGAAGAGGTGAGGGGATTAAGAAGTACAAATTGGAAGTTACAGAGTAGCCATGGGGATATAAGGTACAGTAGAGGAAATGGAATAGCCAAAGAACTTATAAACATGACTAATGGACATGAGCAAAGGTGAGGGGATTGCCTGAGGAAGTGTGGGGTGCTAGATAGAGGGGGAAAGTGGGTAAAAATTGGGACAACTGTAATAGCATAATAAAATATAATTTAAAAGAAATAGAATTACCTAATGACTAAGTAATTTCACTTCTGGGTATATATCCAAGACAGTCATTCAAAAAGATATAATCACTCCTATATTCATTGCAGCATTATTTATAATAGCCAGGATATTTGGAGCAACACAAGTGCCCATAGTAGACAATTGGATAAAGAAGAAGTGGCCCTGGCTGGTGGCCCAGTGGATAAGGTGTCAGCCTGAGAACCCAAAGGTCTCTGGTTCAATTCCCCCACCAGGGCACATAATGAGGCTGCAAGCCAGGTCTCCAGCCAGGTCCATAGCTGGAGGCAGGTGAAAGGCAACCATACATTGATGTTTCTCTCCCTCTCTGTCTCTCTCCCTTCCCTTCTCTCTAAAAATAATAAATAAATAAATAATCTTAAAAAAAAAAAAAAAAAGTAGTAGTAGTACATATATAAAATGGAATATTAGCCATAAAAAGGATGAAACCTTAACTTCTGTGACAACATGGGTGAAAGTGAGGATATTATGCCAAGTGAAATAAGTCATATAGAGAAATACAAATGCCATGATTTCACTTACATGTAGAATCTGAAAAACAAAATAAGTGAACAAACAAAACAGCAATAGACTTCTAGATAAAGAGAACAAAATGATAGTTGCTAGACAGGAGGGAAGTTAAGGTGCTAAGTGAAAAAGGTGAAGGGGCGGCTCACGCAGCACAGGGTGGAGATCTCATCCCACCCTGCGGCACCCTCCATGGTGCTGTGCCCTCCGGAGCTGCTGCTGAAAGCACCTACCATCCAGGCCTTTGGAGGCCCAGAGTCAAGTCCTGTAGCATCCAGGCCCCACTCTGTGTCAAGGCCCAACAGGAGTTAAAGAAGATGCTACATAATCTGACCCTGCTTAATTCTCAAAAATTATCTCCTGACTTCTGTCCAAGATGGAGGCAAAGTTAGACACACTGAATCCCTCACCACAGCTAAGAAGGAATACTACATTCAAAACTGGAGACAACCAAAAGTTCCAGAAAATCGAGCTGCACAGAAGTCCAGCAAAGATATAACGAAGAAATACTCATCCAGATATGTAGCAGGGGTGGATCAGGGTGGAGAGGACATGGTGTGGTATGATGTGGTAGTGGCAGTGGCAGCAGTGGCAGCAGTGGCAGCAGCAGCAGTGAAAGTAGCTGTGGCTGTGGCAAGCTGGCAAAAAATGCAGTAACACACTTTTAAAAAGTAGGGAGGGACACCTGGTGAGCCCTCCCAGCCCCAGGCCAGACCATAGAGCTCACAATTCCAACACCAGGGAAAATAAAGCTTCTGACTGTGAAAACCAGTAGGGGTTAGGGTGGAGAAAGAAACTGCAGGATTCTCAGCAGAGTCCATTTGTTTAGAGGCCCCCACAGTCCTACAACGTCCACAGACTCATCTACTCTGGGAACCACAGACAGGGTAACAGCTAGAGAGGCACCAGTCCCACACAGGAAGTGGGAGAAGTGCCTGGAAAATAGGTGAGTGCTGAGCAAGCAGCATTGTTCCCCCTCAGACCTTTCCCCCTCATACAGCACCACAACGTAGTGACATGGGTCTCCCAAGACTGACAAATACCTAAGGCTCTGCCCCTTACAGTGCAACAGGTGCAAAAACTCTCCCTAAGACACAGAAGCAAACACAGGAGTCTGTCAAGTTGAGGAGACAGAGAAGTATGGCCAAAAAGAGGGAACAGATCAAGGTTCCAGTGGGGAAACTAAGTGACGAGGAAATAGCCAACAGATGCAGAGTTCAAAGTGCTGGTGGTAAAGATGCTCACAGAATTGATAGATATGCTTAAGTACAACAAACACATAAGGGAAGCAGTGAAGACTATGCCAAGCGAAATGAAGGTAAATCCATACAAAACCAATGATGAAGGGAAGGACATCAGGGATAAAATCAATTATTTGGAATATAAGAAAGAACAGTCTGTCAGTATGGAATGAAGAAACAGGAACTGAGAAAACAAGGAAAGGCTTAGGAGCCTCTGGGACAATTTCGAACATGCCAACATTTGAATCATAGAGGTGCCAAATGGAGAAGAGAAAGAGCAAGAAATTGAAAACTTCTATGAAAAAATGAGGGAAAAGTTTCGTAATTTGGCATAGACATACAAGTCTGAAAAACACAGACTCCTGAACGAGCTAGTCCCAAAGAGGACCATACCAAGGCACATCATAATTAAAATGCCAAAGGTTAATGATAAACAGAGAATCTTAAAAGCAACAAGAGAAAAGAAGAGAGTTACCTACAAAGGAATTCCTATAAGACTATTAGCTGATTTCTCAAAAGAAACTGTGCAGGCAAGAAGGGACTGGCAAGAAGTATTCAAAGTGATGAAAAGCAAGGACTTACAACCAAGATTACTCTGTCCAGCAAAGCTATCATTTAGAATAGAAAGGCTGATAAAGTGCTTCTCAGACAAAATAAAGCTAAAGGAGTTCATCATGCCCAAGCCCTTGTTATATGAAATGTTAAATGGACTTAAGGACAATAAACTCAACTATCAACAATTAAATTTTAAAAAATAAAAACAAAACAAACTAATAGGAACAGAATCATAGGTATGGAGATCATTTGGAGGGTTATTAGCTAGGAGGAGGAAGAGGGAGAAATGGGGAAATGGTACAGGTTAAGAAGCATAATTGGTAGGTACAAAATAGACCGGAGGAAGTTAAGAATAATATAGGAAAGGGTGAAGCCAAGGAACTTATATGCATGACTCATAGATATGAACTAAGGAGGGTAGGATTGCTGGAGGAATGGGGGTACTGGGCTGAGGGGAGCAAATGGAAAAAAAATTGGGACAACTATAACAGCATAGTCCATAAGATAAACTTAAAAAAAAAAAAAACCTGAAGGGATATAAGTAGTACAAGTTGGTAGTTACAAAATATTCATGGGGATGTAAATATAGCATAGGAAATATAGTCAATAATATTGTAGTAACTAAATATATATGGTGACAAATGGGTATTTGAATTATCGGAGTAATTACTTTATTATATAGTTGTCCAACCACTATGATGTACTCCTTACACTAGTATGAAATAATATTGAATGCCACCTATAGTTTAAAAATAAAATTTACAGCCTTGGGTGCTGACACAGTGGATAAGGAGCCAGCCTGCAAACCCAAAGGTTGCTGGTTCGATTCCCAGCCAGGGCACATAACCAGGTTGCAAGGCAGGTCTCCAGCCAAATCCATAGCTGGAGGCAGGTGAAAGGCAACCATACATTGATGTCTCTCTCCCTCTCTGCCTCTCTCCCTACCCCTCTTTCTAAAAATAATAAATAAAATCTTAAAAAATAAAAAATTAAATTAAATTTAAAAAAATAATTTAAAATACTCTAGATCCTATCACCCAGAGTTAATAAGTGTAAACATATTGGTATATAAGCTCTGTCCTGAAAGTACCCAGCCTTGTGTTATGAAAAAGAGAGGCCTTTATTGAAGAAGATACTAGATACAAGAAACATTGCACATAGGACAATGACACCTCAGTCCCCTTCAAAGTAGACACCTTGGAGCCTCACACAGTTTTCCGAATCACCATCAGCTGCCCCATCGTATTTTCCTGAATCTCTTCAATGGTTTGAAACCCTTTCCCTGTCAAAAGTGATTTCAGTTTGGGGAAAAGCCAGAAGTCACAGGGCACCAAATCTGGTCTGTAGTGGGGCTGAGTCACCTGAGTGATTTGAAGTTTTGCCAAGAAGCTCTACATGACACGTTACGCATGAGTGAGCAAATTGTGATGAAGCTGCCCATCACCAGTTGCCCATAGCTGCGGCCTTCTGAATCATCCAAATACTTTCCTAGGAGGAATGTGCAAGCTTAACGTAAAACTGGATGCAGATCTGTTGTTGTACTTGCTCAGTCATTTTGAATGCAGTGGCCACACAGTACATGTGCTCAGTCATTGGCTTCTACCATCCCCGCTGACTGGTGCAGTGAAGCTGTCATTGTAAGTGCACGCAGATCCCGGTCCACCCTCCTTGTCTGCAAACTATTGATGTTGTGCAAACTATTCTCGTTATGTTAACAATAGCTTGATATTTTCCAGACAGACCTCATATCCTTTTTTCTGTAAATATTTTAATTTTTAAAACTGAGATGACATCAGAAATTGCTTCTTTCATTTATTTTTCCCCCAAGCCTGAAGCATTTGGGGGGCAGTTTCTTATATAATAGTTATCAACTATAGGGGGACATGGGATCTGTGAACCATAGAGAAGGAGATGATGTTGGAATGAATGTGTAACCAACCACCCTGCTGCAGCCGCATGGAGGGGGGAACCTTTACTGTGGGGGCAGGTCAGGCATGGAAATATTATCAATTAAGTGATCCCCCCACAAGAAAACATTCATAATTCATTTTATGGTATTTTACTTAATCAGTAAATGTACCATCATTTATCTAACTTCCTGTTATTGTCATTCTGGTGGTTTTTTATAAATGTCTATCTAAAAAATTACATAAAATATATTCCCAAAATGATTGAAGGTGGTTTAACTTAGTCTTCTATGTGAATTCTTATTCCTGATTAATGGTAAGGCATTAGCCTTTATCAAATGTCTCAAGAGGGAAACTTCCCAGTCCATTTTTCACTCTTTCCCCCTCATGGGATGTGACAGCCACTGATGTGTATTCCATTATGACATCAGCTTTGAACTCATCCTCCCATCTCTATTTTCCTTGCCAATGTGCAAATGAGGGCCTTGATTATATCTTTTTCAGATTACTGTAACAGCCATGTGCATTTATTTAACTTTTTCTCTTCTGGTACAAATGCTGTCTATCACCAGGGCTAGCATTCTGAAAGAATCACTATACTGACCTGACTTTCAGCTTCACCTTGCCCTCTCATGAGATATGCTTGCTTCTAAACACACTGTGTGTTTTCACACCTGTTTGCTTTTGCTTCTGCAATTTTCTGACCCTGGAAAGGAATCTCCAAACTTTCATCTCTACCAATCACTTACCAAAATCATATTCCTATTTTAGATATCAGCTCTGATACCACAGTTCCTATCATAATTATAAAAATTAAGCCCTGGCTGGTGTGGCTTATTGGATTGGCACTGGTCTGCAAACCCAACGGTCACTGGTTCAATTCCCAGCCAGGGCACACAACTAGGTTGCAAGCCAGGTCTCCAGCCAGCTCCTTAGCTGGAGGCAGGTGAAAGGCAACCATACATTGATGGTTCCTTTCTTCCTTCCTCCCTGCCCTTCTCTCTGAAAATAATGAATAAAACCTTTTTGAAAAATTAAAATGCACTTGCCCTGGCTGAGTGTCTCAGTTGATTGGATCATTGTCTCATACACTAAAGGGTTGTTGGCTAGATTCCTGGTCAGGGCACAATCCCCCAGTCAGGGCATGTTTCTCTCACATATTGATGTTTCTCATGCTTTTTCCCTCTTTTTCTCCCTAACAAAAAATAAATAAAAAATATCTTCAGGTGAGAATTTAGAAAAATAGAATGCACTCAGCTGCAAGTAACCGAAAACTGTGTTCAAGCTGCAGTTAAGTTTGAGAGGAGTCCAGAAATAGGTTGGGCTTCTGCCCCAGTTTAATGAAGGCTCAGCCTCCAGATTTCTATCTAAGTTGACTTTTATTGCTCTTTTCATGTGTTACATCATTCTAAGTTGGCTTCTCTCAATGTGGATAAATGGTTGCAATAGATCTAAGCTTTATATCCACTTAATGTATCACCCAAAATATTTCTCACACAAGTCCCTGAAAAATAAAACCATCTTTCACAGAAGTTTCTAAGGAGCCTTCAGTTATATGCTCTTTCCTGAACTTCCCTGTGGCCAGAGGAAAGCTGTGTGTGGACTGGTTTATATCTGGGATATGTTGACCAATCACTAAGACAAGGGGGATGATGTAACCCTAATTAAATAACATAAATTGGTGTGCATAGCCCTGAAAAGTGGATCTTGTAATTGTCATATGTTTAATTGTCATATGTTTACAGACAGGAGATGAGATGGTTATTGTGTAGATCACTGCAGAGTTCTCCATGCTAGAATAGATCACAGAAGGACTTAGAGATGGTATATTACATTATATGTCTTCTTTGTGGGTCTTAGAAATGGTCACCATTTTCTGACATGAAAGAGGTCTTTCATAAATGTCCAGTGAAAGTACAGGTTTTAATGAATGAGGTAAAATAAATTTATTTAAAAGATATTTTTCCTTTACCTTTGGTTCATAAAGTTCAGTTTTACTTTGAGGTCATCCTTTAACTTTTTAAAAAACAACTTTTCCACAGAGTGTTGCCATATTTAATTATCCATGACTTCACAGAGTTCCTGCATGCCATCACCAGAGGAAACTAATAATTGGCTGTACGTGTGTCTATTTTCTGTTATAATGTAGATGTTGGTTCTAAGAGCAAGATTTGTGACTTGGCCAACTATCTATACTGAAAGGTATAATGACTTGTCTAATTCAATAGTTAAGAATAGAGCAAATTTCAGCATACTATATTTGAAGTAGCAGTTTCAAAGATCTCAAAAGCAAAATATTATGGAGGAGAGACCAGGCTCCACTGAGCAAAAAGTCCGCTTTCTTTCTAATATGCTAAATGAATAGACAATTTGCTGATGTTCTCAACAATTCATCCTACTCTTGGGAATTGCGCAATGTACATCTCCAGTTAAATTAGAGCTATTGTTATAGCTCTTATTATTGTGTCTCCTATGAAAATACATTTAAAAAATATATATTTAAGATTCAGACTCCCTGGCTTTTAGGTATAGTCATTATAATGAGGTTGGATTCTAGATATCCTAAATACCATCTGTCTTTACATTATGATGCCAAAAAAAGCAATTCATGCATTTTGATCATATTGAACTTACTTCTTTGGGGTTGAAAATTTTTCATTGGGATCATGTTCATATATGGCTTTGGGGTTTTTTTCCATTGCCTTTTGCGGTTTTCAAATGAATAAATACTATTATCTTTTTTTTAGGTGCTACTAAAGGCAGTTATCAATTTCAGAGAAACATCAAATATCAAATACTTTTTGATAATTGTTACACCTACTAGGAAAAATTTCCATTTAGATCCCTACATCAAATTTAAATTTGTTTGTTACGGGATTTATTTAATCCTATTTCCCCTTCACTGAGCACTTCCCATATGTCAGCCTCCATGCTAAACACTAAAAACAAATTGATGAATGAGACACTGTTGCCGCCCTCAATTGCAGTCTAATGGAGAGAGAGAGATGTACACTACATTTGTAGAGCAGCACAGGGACATGTGAAATAGCAAGATAAAGAAGTGAGGGTGATTGAGCTAGTGGGTGGTTGAGGGGTAGAATTAGAGATAATTGGAGAAAACTTTCCTAAAGTGATGGTATTAAACTATGATTGGTAACCTTTAATCCTCTTTCCATTCCTTTCAGTACCCTATCAAAGTTGCCCCCAGAAGGAAATTAAAAGTGAATTATGGTCACATCCCAGACATGTGTTGCATGATCTTCTCTTTTACTGTGTGTCCTATAAGCAGTGGGTTCTAAGACGTGTACCAGGAGTGTCATAATGCATTCATGATAGCTTTCGTCTGCCTTCTTAGAAAATTCCTTCCTGACACAGGCTTAGACAAGAAAAATAACTAGCACAGCTAGTAAGAGCACAGCATCCTCTTACGATTCCCATCTTCTGTTTACCTATTGCTACGTTTCCAAGTGCAGTGTCACCTTAACCTTTCTGGTGAGTGCCACTAGTACCATTTTCTTTTATACCCATAAATCAGTACAGGTTTGACCAAATTCTGAAGGTCATTGATTTGCACTCTGCCCTGTAAAAATGGTCAGCTCCTACTCTTCTTGGGCCGATTATCCAATTTTTTGAATTGCTTTTGTACCCTGTATTATTTTCCTGTCTCTAACTTGATGCCTGCTTCTTGGTTTTTTAACTCTTGGGAAAACTTCTGCTAAAAGATGGTGAAGACAAAAAAAAAAAAAGAAGAAGAAGAAGTGATAGTCCTGATCAGAAACTTTTATAGTACTTAGCAAAGATCTACAGATAGAAGAACAGCAAGACAAACAACAACAACAACAAATAGACAGTAAGTCTACATAGAATAAAGCTGTGGCATATAAAAATATCCTTTTGAAATTACGCTGTATTTCATGGGAATAGCTCCATTTGTAAAATAAGTTGAATAAAATTAAAGTAGATGAGTCACTGTGCAACGTACCAGAACTTGTCTGTCTAGTGCATGCACAGAGGACTCAGGAAGACATGAAAAAGAATTGCAAGAATTCCGTAAATCAATAACCCCATAAAGTTTTTTCCGCAGAGTGACTATGCACTATTGTTTTTCAAATATCTTCAGGTGTTTTTATGAGTAATAAAATCAACATCACATAAAAGCATGACCAAATGTAACATGACTTTCCTATCACCGTTTTTGTCAATCCACTTAAACTGAAAGTATAATATTTCTTATGTGGATATTCACAACTCTGTGAATATGGGTGATTTATAGGATCCTCATATATGAAAAGAATAAAAATCACTAAAAAAAAGGACAGGGATTTGCAGAGGAACTTTTTAGATTGGTGATGCTGGGGAAAAAATGCAAGGAAGTCAAATACGCAATTGCGTTTTATTACCTGATTTTGTTAGAGATAGCAGCTTTCCTTCAAAGACCTTATACCATCATTTCCAGAACGTTAACACTGTAGAACTGTGAACTTTTAGAGCTGGAAGAAAACATTGGAATCATTGTACAAATGACATATTTTAGCATGGCCTGTCCAGGACAACACAGCTAGTTAGTAGTAAAATCAGGACCAGAATTGAAGCTTCCTTGTGCATTATCGTGGACTAGCTTTTTGTTCTGAAATGTTGCTAGAAGATGAGCTAGTCAAAGGATGAAAACCATTCAAGAGGGATTGCTTTGAAGCCATGGAACAGTATGTGAGAGCACATGGTATATAGATTCTGGAGCTGGAATGACTGAGTTTAATTCTTGACTTTTCCACTTTCTAGCAAGTTATTTCAACTCTGTGTCTCAAAATAGAGAAAGATGAAATAATCATACCTTTCTGATAGGGTTGGTGGTAGAATAAAGGGAGTCTCAGCATTGGTAACCTACCTACAGTATGGGCTATACATATGTTATCTTCCTATTATCATCATCATCTTCATTACCTGCCACATCTAAATTTCCAAGCCATTTCTGTTGCTTCTTGGAGATTCTTTCTTTTTTTTTTTTATCCATAGATGTGGAGCATATACCAGTCAGGTGACTGGAGATAACTTAGTCAGTGCCATCATGGTCAAAACAGTGACCATCAAGCATACCAGAGAAGCAGAACCAGTGGATTTGCTGCAGGGATGTAGCTTACCCAGCTCTGGGGCTGGTTCAACTGTCTCTTCAGGACTATCTCTGCACCTGATGTGGACTTGAAGTGCACAGGACAGTCAAGCAGAAAGGAAGATCACAAGTAGGCTGATGTCTACAGGCGTGAGCTGAAACCCCGTAACAATGAACTGAAACTTGTATCCTTGTTCTGATCTTGGTTTCAGGGGTACCTTTGTCACAGAGGTAAGCTCTGAGACCTGGCTCAGGAGGAACCAGAGGGAGGTAGAGTCATTGTAGACTGAGGTGCTACTTTATGCCAACAAGGTGAAGCAGCAGATCAGCAACAATGAGTGTGAGCTACAAAATGGCTCTGCTCCATTTCCACCCTCGAAACCTCAAGGGAACCTCCTTGTGGCTCTGAATGTACAACAAAGGGGATTTTGGGAAACGTGATTCAATGTAGCCAGGTTGACATGTGTTAAAGCCATCACAGTGACCAATAGTAGGAAGAAGAAGTGGGGCTGAAGAGAGAGCAAAATGAGGGAAAGCAAAAGGAAATGGTACACATTGATGTTGTTTCACCCTATGTCGAAGCAAATGTGTGTTGAGGATCATGGGCACAGTTCCACAAATCTTTGTGTATTCCTACTCCCAGGCCCTGGAGAACTGGGCCTAGCTAAATAAAGGAAAGACCTCTGGGTTTACTCATTAGTAGGTACTTTCTCCTCAATATAATACTTAAAACTAGTCTCATTACCCATAATAAATATATTTTATTTTCTTAAAATGTGCTCCCAAAATACTTTCTGGATATTGAAACAACCAATATATTGCATTCTATCTTGTACGTTTTTATTGGCTCAGGTAACACAAATCAAGCAAAGCCAATCACATCTTCCTCAAGAGAACCAAGAATTCTCCAATTTAAATTTTGAAATTATTCTACATCAAATAGCCTTTGGCTAGAAACAATAGAAGTGTTTTGTATGGTTTTTGTTCTTTGCTTCATTTTGAATCTCTATAGTTCCTTAATATCTATTTCATTTTAAGAGCTTTGAAAACCATATGCATTACTTATCTACTTCAGCATAACAAACTACTTCCAAACTTTTTTTTTAAAGATTTTATTTATTATTTTTAGAGGGAAGAAAAGGGAAAGAAGCAGAGAGGGAGAGAGACATCAATGTATGGTTGCCTTTCACCTGCCTCCAGCTACAGACCTGGCTGGAGACCTGGCTTGCAACCTGTTTATGTGCCCTGGCTGGGAATTGAACCAGCAACCTTTGGGTTTGCAGGCAGGCACCTTATCCACTGTGCCGCCAGCCAAGGCTCTACTTCCAAACTTTTATTGGCTTAAAATAACCATTTATTTGCTCATAATTCTGCGGGTCAACAAATTGGCTTCAATGGTTTTCATGCTCTTCTTTCTGAGGCTCACTCATGCAGCCATAGTTACCCAGCCCCTATCCAAGAGAACCTCAGCAACACATCTGGTGACTGGTGTTAGCTATCATCTGTCTGGTTTAAGGACCTCAGCTGAGATGCATTATATCTGCCCAAAATATTCTTTCATTCTTCAGTGGGCTAGAGCAGGTCTCTTTCTGTGGTAATACAAGGGAGTGAGTACAAAAGCTACAGATTCCAAGGCTTGAAATTCCCATGATTTGACTTCTTTTACACTATATTAGTTAAAGAAGGTCACAACAGTATCCTGGATTCAAGTGGTTGGAAATAGATCCCACATCTTCATGGGAGAGAAGACAAAGTTATTGCCAAGGATATACATATAGCAGGGTGGGAAAATAAATTATGGCCTTATTCTTATTTATTTATTTATTGTCATTTACAACACCTGCCAGCCAAGTAATCATTGGTATATTTTTTTAAGGGGAAAATTTTCCCCAACTTGATTTCTCATCTGCTTATTTTCCTTTTTAAAAAATTAACATTTCCTATTATTTTACAATGTTCATGTCAAAAAAAATAGCATACTATGTTTTATTTTAATATAATTCTCCAGTAAGATAAGGGTCTAATTTCTAAAATATATCAACTTTATCTCAGATATTAAAATTTAGACCTAACCCTACTCCCACCATGCCATTTGGCCATTTAGGAAATACCATGTAATTTACTTCAGCCTTATGTTCAAATATCTGATAAGCCTGACAGAGGAAAGGGAATTCCTCTGGTAACTCATTTGTCTTCTTGGACTTTAAAAGAAGATGAGACTTTAATAGGGTTTAGATGTTCACATGAATACTTTGTTCCTCCCCGTGCCCCGTTGAGTCTTTCAGCAAGTAATAAATAATTACGAAGCACCTTATAAGATAGGTCTATGTATCATAGCTGTTATTCTCTTTTGGCTTATCTCAAATAATAAGAGGTGGAGTTGTTTAAAGTTTAGCAAATTCTCAAACCATGTCGTGGTTAGGGAAAGCTCAATTGCTAGGTAATATTCATTAGTGTAAGTGCAAAGAAACATTGGGTTATTCAGCAAGCATTTTATTTTAATTAAACACATATAATGCTCACCATGTTCTAGATATTATAAGAGCTTCCTGACCAATTCACCTAATCTTCACAAGAACTCTAAAATAGAGTGTGTTATTACAACCATTTTACAGATGAAGATACTGAGGCACAGAGAAGGTAATTTACTCAAAGTTAATTGGCTAATAAATGATGCTGCTGAAATTGGCAGTCTAACCTCTTAACCAGTACCCCCGTGACGCTCCCCACTGCGTTTCAAGACCATGCTCAAAGCATCTCAGATGGAATATGGAGAAGTGTAAGGAAAGGATAAGAAATTTTACTTGGAGAGATAAATATATTATGTACATGAACCTAGGAAACACTTATAAACCAACATGCAGGACTTTGCCTCTCTACCTGCTCTCATGAGAAAGAGAAATGGCAGTACAGTAGGTGAACTTCTTAGTGAGCCCCAGTTGCTTACTCCTAGAGATGAAATCCACTTCTTGTTTAAAGCAGATTAGTTACTATCATGAAAAGAGCATAACACCTGGTAGTCAGGAAATCTCAACATTATAACTTTTTATTTCCTACCTGTCTGTGTTGTTATTGGCAGTCACTTTCCCATCTTTAACGGACAATCTTGAGACTAGAATTAGCTACCCGCCCAAGAGTAGCACACAGCTATTATGTCTAAGACAGCCAGTATCTGTAGGGATAGGAGATGCAAAAAAAATGACTCCAATTCTCAAGGTAGCATCTTACCTCTATCTTTTTAAAATTAAATCTCCATTTTTTGCTATTGCTTTTTTAAATTGCTTTTGAAAGAGAGAGGAAGGGAGAGCTGGAGAAAGAGGGGGAGGTATTGATTACTTGCCCCACTTATTTGTATGTACCCTGAGTGAGGATTGAACTCACAACCTTGGTGTATCTGGATGACACTCCAACCAACTGAGCTACCAGGCTAGGACCTCTCCTTAGCTTTAAAAAAAAAAAAAAAAAAAAAAAATCTGTCCTGTTCTATCTCACATTCTGAATTCGGTAATGAAAATATTTTAAAGGTTTTTTTTTTTTTGTTTTTTTTTTTAATTAATTCTTCAATTCTGGTTAGACCTCTCTCTAGCCTCGATGTAATTTAACATGATTTAGCATGGATTTTCTTGCCTCATAAATTACTCTGGTTAACAGTCAAGTAATCGCTAAGCTTAGCCAAACAAAAGCCCTAAAGTATATGTAAGGCTTTGAGATTAGTTGTCATTTAAACCTTTTATAATTGAAGCCATGCCAAGGGATTAACCTGGCTAGCTGTTAAGGGTTGTCTTTCAAAATTATGCCTATTTGTATTTTACTGATCTTTGTTGATTAGAGGAAATTTCATGTAATTTTAAAAGAATTAAAAATATTTAGGATTTAAGATGCTGCATTTAAAGCAAGACTCACTGAATAAACATGATTAACACACGCAACACAGGAGGAGAGGACTCTCAGTAACATTTTGTATTTCCTTAATCTTTTGTTTTGGGGCCTTTTAAAGGTTTAATCATTTTAAGTCATCCTCCCTCTGGCTGGACTGTTGCAGCAAAACTTCCACCTACAATAGAGTCTTTTTGCAATCGTGAAACCATTTTAAAGGCCTAAGATATAGTGCAAGAAAAATGAGTTTATTTTTGATGGCCACTGCAGTTAAAAAAAGAAATGCCTTTTTCCTTGGTGGAATGACGGCTTTTTTATGCTCACAGAATGTCTCTTGACACACATGGCATTTTCAGGGCAGAAAACACCCCTACTCACAAATAGCAGCCTAGGTGTGTGGGGGGTCACCTGTCCAGAGAAGCAGGGACTTCATCCTCTGCAGACCCTGTGGTACAGCAACCATTACTCATTCATCCACTGGTTATAACACCAACTGCTTGGTTCCCCTCCTTGACTCCCCAGTCTCTTCTCACCCAGGCTAACCAGGCCAGCATCCAGCTTTCATTCTCTCAACCCCATCCAGCTCTTGTTAGCAGAGGAAAGACTGATACATTTTTATGTTCACCAGAGGTCCTTTTTTAATAGGGGGGATTTCACTTCTCATTTTCCATTTATCAACAACCATTTCTTATTTTTTATTACATTGGTTTGTTACCAGAACTCCACTAGCTTTTTCTACCAAATAAGATTAGTAAAATTATTATTATATTTTCTAACAGTCCCTTTAAAATTTTGACCTTAAAACAAAAACTATTGTTTTATTTCCATAGGATATTTGCTATCCAATTTGTGGTGTGTGTTCTTTCTCTTTTTTAGTTTTTACGTATTTCATTCTCTGCAGAGAGCCTATGAAGTGATTATCAGTTTTGTCCCAATTAGAGAAAAATAAAAGATTCCTAGTCTGTGATCCTGCAAAACTGGCACCATTAAAAGTACTGTTCAATTAAGTGAGAAATAGAGTATAAATAAGGCAATGAAAGTTTCATATGTTGTTAAATCAATGATTTACCCTGTTCATGACCTGGCCAGGCAGGCTGTTTGGAGATCTGGAGCCTCTCAGAGTGAGCGCTAACACAATTAATTGATCCCAGCTGTGTAAGACACAGCTCACTATTTCCTTTGTTGATTTATCTCCAATCTTCCTCTACCTTATCCCATTTAGCTGATCAATTAATATCTGCTGTAACTCATGGGCATAATGCAGCTGATGGTCTTTCCTCAGCAGCAGCTGTGATGGAGTGCCATGTGTGCACAGCGCCAGGAGGCGTTCATTCTCACTGCAGCCAGGGCATCTTCTCAATGAGAATCCAGTTTAAGTAGATTACTGTGAGCACATTGAAGGTAAGGACCATGGCTGCCTTATTTCACCCCATAGCACCATCACCTGGTGCAGGACCTGGCACAAAGGGATGCTCAGAAGTGCTTATGAACTGAACAAAGAAAATGCAAGTGTGTTGGTTTTAGTAGCAAAGCAGCTTGAATTGCTCAATAAGCATCTTCAGCCCCCACACCTGAAATTCTGATTTATTCCATCGAAAGAACAGACTGTGAAATACACATATTCATGGACCAGAAGCCAGAAAAGCAGGGTTGAGCAATGCCAGAGAAGTAAGAGTGAGAACTGGTGTCAGACATCTACGTTTAAACACCAGCTCTCCTTTGATAGACTAACTACATCGCCTTTGATATTCTGCAAATTCTCTACATTCTTTTTTACCCCCACTTGAAAACTTGGGATATTAATACTCTCTTTATGGGGCCCTTTGAAGGACTAAGTAACACAATGCGTATGAAGGCACAACAGTGTGAAGCAGCATGCATTTTGGAAAACTATACATAGTTCAATTTATCTGCAGTGCAAAGTACCCGTGGGAGAAATGTGGGAGATGAAACTAAAGAGAAAAGGAGCAGGCAGGTCATCAGGAGCCTTGGGTGCCAAGTTAATGTGTATGAACTTCATCCTAAAACCTTTGGGATGTCATTAAAGTATTTTAAGCAAGGAAGAAGAATTCTGAGATCAAATTTGCATTTTATTACAGCAGCTCCGGCAGAGCAACACTGGATGAGGAAATGCTGGCTCTTAACCTTTCCAGCTTCTCCAAATCTCTTCTTCACCTACTCTCTGGTCTCTCAGAACTGTAATCACGGAATGGGCCTTGGTCTCTTGGCCCCTGGGCTTTTGCATGTATGATTACCTCTCACTAGAACCTGGTTTTTCTCTTTAGGGTGTTATTAGGAAAAACTCTTAGCTACAAATGGAAGGAAATGCAACTCAAACTGTTTTGAGCCATTAGAACAGTGCATTTGCTCAGAAGTAACTGTCTACATAGCTATATTCAATGGGCCCAAAAATTAGAATCGGGGTTCTTTTTCTATTTATTTCTCCACATTTTTGCCAACATTTTTCTGTTTTGTTTTGTTTTTTGATAGTAGTCATTTTAATAGGTATGAAGTAATATCTAATTGTTTTGATTTCATTCTCCTAATGATTAGTGATGTGAAGCATCTTTTCATCTGCTTGTTAGTCCTTAGAGAAATGTCTATGCAAATGTTTTGCCCAATATTTTAATAAAGCTATTTTTATTGTTGAGGTATATAAGTTTTTTATATATTCTGGATATTAACTCCTTATCAACATGATGAGCAAATATTTTCATGTTGATTTTTTGAAAGACTTTCCTAATTCCTGGTCCTGACATCTCCCCTTCCCACACTCTACCCAACCCCCTGTTTTAAGAGGATCTGTAAAAAAATGGAAGGCCCTTTTGTATATGCTTAACTTTTGGTCCAGTCAGGCCATTGACAGTACCCAACACATAGTTAAGGAAGGGAAATAATTAAGAATGGTTATATTTTGCTATAGCATAAAGCTCACAGGCACCTCCTCTGAAGTGCAAGTTGTTACTTCTGCCCATAGGAAGAAGAAAGCCTCAGAGAGAGTGGGTGACAGAGCTAAGAAGTGGTAAAACTGAACTAAACTGTTTAATATTAGAACTGGCATCAATGCATCACATGAAGTTTCCTTCATGACTTAGCATCAAGAATTTAATTGAAAAGAAAATAGTCAGTAAAAAACCCATTATGGTAAAGGGCAAAGGTGGCCATGGCGGGGCCTGGTGGGACACTCAGCTGGGCACAGATCAGCATGTGGTCAGTCGCCAAAGAACAACACAGGTTGCTGCTTGGATTTTATCATTCTTTTCTATCTTGGTTTAGAAATCTAGACAAATGCAAAGCTTTGAAGAAGAACCAAAAAGTAAGTCAATGTTGTCATTTTATAATAGCATTGCCATTAGTGTTATTGATGTTATAATGTCATCACCATTATCATTATTAGTGTTACATTTTAATTGGAGGGTAAATGACCCAATAAACGTGTTCAACTATTAATATTTAACTACAGGCTATGAAAAAACAATATTATAAAATGTATACTCAGTATACCATGGCAGACTTAAAACCAATGTAGAAAAAAATCTCTGGCAGGAAAGAAACCAGTGAAATCAAGAAATAGGTCATTCTGAAATATCTAAAGGTAGATCTTTTATGGGAGTGCTTAAATATCTGAACTTCCATGAAGGGAAATAAAATGAAATTGCTTTGAGTAACGCCTTTCAGAAATAAACTAGCCTTTCCTTGTGGCTGAAACATCAGGAAGAAAATAGTACAAGTTCCTTCTAAGTTCCTTGCAATGCTGGTGTGTAATGTAGTAAGGGAGTCTGATTTATAGTGATGACTTATTAAGGAGAAATTGAAAGATTCCCTTCCTAGGGGTTTTTACATACAAAATTTAAGGAATCCCTTAAAGTCCATTAGTTTAAAAGGTAAACTTATTAAATCTTTCATGATAAAATTAAAATCGTATCTGATTTTATGGTAAAATTAAAAAGGCATGGACAGCATTTTAAGAATTAGTATAATACACTTCTTGGCTCTTCTTGCAGCCAGTGGTAGCTAGTGTATAATGTGATGATTTAGGGACGATTTAAACTGGTCATTCTGCAGAGGGGGAGGAAGACCCACAGAGAAACTAATTTATGAAATGATGTAATAAGTGGGATTTAGAGTAAATTGATGGAGTGATTGGAGGGAAGTCTTATGGTCTGTAGCTCAAAGGTGCATTAAAAGGAATCAGTTACAGGTTTGTGTTTCCAGTGGCCTCAAAAAAGGAGCCCTTGGGGGCTGGCTGTCTAATGCCCAGGCTGCCCGTGGGCACAGATGTTCCTGCAAATCTCTTACCCCTTATCTGGAGCCAATCAGGTCAAAGAATGCTAATTAATTGTCTGCCCTGTATTTGCCTGATACAGTATATGCTTGCTCCTCAGGTCAGTCAGCAAATAAAAATAATTGTAGAATTATGAATTTTACAGCAGGAAGGATGCCTTTATTAGAACATAATCAAGTTTCCATAGCAAGTGAGCAAACCGTCCCAGGAGATGAAAGGGCAAAGCTACGAGTCCCTGCCCGGCATTTAAAGGCTGCGTGTTCCGAGTCTGTGAACTATCATTTTAACACCCTTTTCTACATAATAGCAAATGTAATTATAACCTAAATTATGTATACTGAGCAGCAAGAGATATGTATCTTTGAGTTAGCAAAAGATATATAACAAAATAAAGGAAAGACAGATGTTTGCTAAAAATCTTAAAGCATAAAGGCCGCTGAAAGTTTGTTTTTCTCTTGGGGAAAAAGTGGTGACTGAAAAAGAGCAGATTACTAATCTCATAAAAGCCACTATAAATGGAAGATAGATTATGCATTTTAGTGACCTTGGACAAGTCACTGCACATCTGTCTACCTCAGCTTTCTCATCTATAAAATAGAGATGATAAGAATTCTTATCTCATAGTGTTATTGGGAGAATTCAATAAAGGATGTAAATTGCTTAGAATAGTAGCTGACACAGAGGTACATGGAAATCATTCTACAAACATTATTTTAATTGTTACTGAGTTTGTTGCAGTCACCATTATGTATATCTTACATTAGAGAATCAAGACTTAAAATGGAATATTTCAACTTGATTGCCCCAGAAGGGAGCAATACTAACTATATCCAGACTACAAGTTGATGTTATTTCAACCCCTCTAAAGAAGTAAAAGATGAACTAAGATACAGATCACACCCTTGAGAAAATGATAAGCCCATTAAAAAACAGTAGTGATGATTCCAGATGTTGTTTGGAAGTTGAATTTCAGAATTAAGTATCTGGCACTACATAGATATGGTACTTTTGGTCCTACTCAATTTACTTTCTTTCACATTTTTATATAAACTTTAATTTTATATGCATTGAATGTCCATTAATAGACAAACTGAAAATTCTAGAATTTAAATATCTTTGTTATACAATTACCCAGAAATAATCATTCTTATCAGCATCTGGATTTCCAATCATTCTCTTCTCTGCATATTCCTGTTTTGGTAGGATCATATGTATGTACTCTTTTGAAACATGATTTTTCTAACTTCACAGTGGAATGTTTACACATTATGATGTGTATTTTGCACTGTCACTTTAATGGTCGTGTAGTGACCTATTTATAACAGTGGCTGTGGCTCCACCAGCCCCATGTACACCTAGGGCACTGGAAGTCCGTTATTCGTGAAGTGACCACCCTCTTTCACTCTCACAAATGACCAAGTTTGATCATAAAGTCTATGGTCACCCTACGTGCAGGGAGGGTCTTAACCCCAGGCGAGGTATAGCAGGTCCTCCTGACCACCCCACTTTTCCTTCAGCCACAGAATTTCTCATTTGGAGTTGAAGATTAAAAAAAGGAGGAAAGGCTCTGCAGACATGACTGTTTCTCTTGTCATTTTGGTGACAATTTTTCTGAGCTTTTGCCTCTGTTCAGTGAGGACTATTGATGTTCTTGGGCTAACAGGATAAAAGAATTCATTGAGGCTGTTCAACACATAGAAAATATACGCATTTAGTCTTTGAGGACTAACTTGCCTTGCATTATAGGGATGTGTGGTAATTCTCTTAACTAATCCGCTATTGCTGGGCATTTTATTTGTTTCCAGATTTACTACCTTATAAATATAACCCCTAAAACTCCCTAACTCATCTGCCTGTGGGTTCAGACTGGGTTACATTAAAAGCCCAAATGTTCCTTGCCCTTTTCTGTCTTCTCCAACCCCAGCTAATAGAGAAGCTCAGCTCACTCTTCCCCGCAAGAAGCTGCCCTCCAACTATTTCAGAAATTCCCAGGAAGCTCATGAAAACATGGTTTTCCATTCTCTAATTGACCCTAAACACACACAGGTCTAGATTAAAGGCAGTTTAGGGAAGGAGCCCTCTCTTCTCCCCCTGCTCCAGGACCTGCCACAGGAGCCCTGATGTCCCACCCACCAGTCTGTCTTCTGTGTTCCAGTATCTTAGTTTCTCACCTTTAGAGTTCTGCTGTGCCTCGTTCTAAATATGGTGTTCCTATTGCTCTGCATTTAAGGAAGCTGGCAGGAACACCCACTTTTCCATGTGGGCCCCAAAGTGGCATTATGGCGACTAGACAGTCATTCTCAAATCCTGTTTGAACACAGCCCCAACCTTGTCAGCCTCCTGCCCCTCTCTGTAGGAATCACACGTGGTCAGGGTCGGTCTAGGAAGCGCCTACCTTGCCCTCCTCTCCTTTTCTCTTCTGATAAAACAATGTGCAGCATCCCACTTCTCACCTTGCAGATGTCCTTTCCCAGGAATATAAACAGGCAAAGGAATATAAACAGAGCAGCAGTTGAGTCAGAGGGTTTATCATGAGAATAGTGCCCTTCTACCCAAACCTTTCATGCACTTTTCTAATTATGATTTAATTTCTGTCTTTAGACAAGTTCTTAGAAACATAATTGCTGAAATGGAAGGCAGGCATTTTTGGCAATAATTTGCATGCTGTCAGCATCTTATATTGTCACTGGGGACTCTCAGGAAAGGGGTTTTCTGATGATTGGTCTGGGGAATCGTAACAGCAGAGCTGCTCTGATGGTGAAGCTACAGACCACCTGCATCCTGGGAGCGCACTTCCTCCTGGGATGGACTTTCTCCATTCAGTAGCCTCCAGTAATCCTTACATGTCAATGACCCTCCAGAATCACAAAACTATCGCTTTTTTGTTTAAATAAAATTTACAGATGGTGAAATGCATAGATCTTAAAGCTCTGAATACCTTCAGGGATAATAGATTCCAGGTGCCACAGTAAGATCACATGTGTTCTCTATAAAAAATACAGCCTTCCTGCCCCATCCCAAGCGTTTAGGTTTCAGAAATTATTGAAAGAAGTTGGGATGTGTGTGTTTGGGAGTGCGGGGGTTGTTTTTACACTTGTCATTTATTCTGATTCTATTCCCTGCAATTTATGGAGACTCGGGAATTAAGAAAAGACCCAAGTGAAGTTACATCAGCTTATGAGCGGAGTTAATTCCAGCTCTCAGCTCTCCTGCCCACCAGTACAGGGCATCTTAGCAGGTCACCTGGAAACCATTGGGGGAGGAAATTTAGCTGAATTTTCAAGGAGCATTCCTGGCATAAGAGGAGCACTTCCGACCCTACATGAAAAGGGTTGACGACAAGCCTAACAACACTATTATGATTCACGTTTGTTTTTTGTTTGTTTCTAAAGATTTTATTCATTATTTTTTGAAAAAAGGGCAGGCAGAGAGGAAGAAAGGGAGAGAAACATCAATGTACAGTTGCCTTTCACCTGCCTCCAGCTATGGACCTGGCTGGAGAGCTGGCTTGCAACCTGGTTATGTGCCCTGGCTGGGAATTGAACCATTGACCTTTGGGTTTGCAGGCTGGCACCTGTCCCCTGAGCCACAAACCAGGGCCACCTTTGTTTTTTAAAATGACAAATCATAATTAGAGAGCTAGACCTAATTTAGGTAAAATGTGATGGATGGTGCTGTGGGGTTGTATTTTGAAGGCAATGTTACTCTATGAGAATAGCTTTGAGAGTGGGCAAAAGGGAAAACAGCTATGTCAGGACTTGGGAACCTTTCCCTGAGAAAGCAGATTGATTATAGTTCCCAAGATTTTCTTTCCCCTCTCTTCTATTTTACAATTCATTACTTTTTTCTAAAATTTTATATAATAAAAGACTACATAATAAGTTGCATTAACATAAAATTGTTACTGTTTTGAAGCATGTGGGAAGGTTTTGTACTATTTTCTTTTTCAAAAAGGCATTTCTATGCCTTTTTTTCCTGCATGAAAATTAGACTCTAAGTTTTATTAAAAATCTTTTTTTTTAACAAATATGACTCAGCCTCCTGGATTTTAAGAAACATAATAGCTAGTATTCACACAGATGTGCTATTTGAAAGGAATTCGGCTTGCTGCTGTTATTCAGTGTGTGTTTTTATGTGTAGGAATTGATGTATGCCAAGAAAAAGGTAATTAAGGCTCCCATACTTATTTTTCAAGATGTATTAAACTGGTTTGAGTTTTAACTATATGTTGACTTTAAGAATCTTAGAAGGACCCCTTGAAAAATATTACCAGCTTGGTCTGTTGTTCTAAATGAAGAAGCTGATTCATTTTCATAAATAAATCTGAATTTCATTATTTTTCAAATTACTTGTAGATGGAAGAGAGGATAAGTATGCTAATAGAGGGTAGAGAGAATAGAAATTATAACGAGAATTTTCTGTATGTGGTCAATACCAGCCCTGTTCTTTGTGGGTATTTTCAAACATGGAAATATTAACGATTGAAGGTTTATTTATTCAAACATTTGTTCAACAAACGTTTGTTATAAGCTCATGGTGTATAAAGCACCGTCTGAGACATATTGGTGGGATGCAAAGCCATAGAACTCAGCTGAAAACCTCAATAAACTTACACCATCCCCCCGAGAATAGCCATTCATATCTGTAATGCTTAGAACTGGTGTTGTGGGAAAAGCACTGATTAATAAATAATAATGAAAATTTAAGTAAGATAGCCAACATTTAGTGAGAGCTGACTGTAGCAGAAATGTTATAGACACTTCCACCTCTTATTTATTGTTCACAAAACCTTTTCAGTAGCTACTCTTGTTGCTTTCAGTTGACCCATGAGGACCCTGAGACACAGAGAGGTTCGTGTTTTGACCAGGATCACACAGCTAATACTTAGTGTCAGGAAGCAGGCAATCTGACTAGAACCTACTCTCTTACCACTGTGCAATCTACATATAGTTAAATCTGTGCTAATATTTTTTCATCAGTGAAAGCCTCTTTTTTTTAATTTGCAAGTGGGGTCTGCGTGATTACCACATAATATTTCTGTGTAGACTGTGTTATGCAGGCATCTGGCACCAGTAAGTTAGAGCTGTCCCCATTGATGCTTCTGATGTCACCCCTGGGCACAGCCCTGCTCCAAGTGAAAATTCAAGGGGGGAAATGCACTGTGGTTTACTTAAAACAGAATATTTTCTAATATTCTTCAAGGATAATGGCCAAGTTTGAAAGTTGAACTAGAAACTTATGAAATGGCATTCAAAAATCAGTTGCATACAGTTGCACAGTGTACATGAGGAGGGATGAGAGATAAGACTAAAGCCAGAGTGTGCAGGTGGAGGATGGTTAATCTCGTCACATTTAAAAGGAACTATCAGCAGACGTAGTGATGTGGGATTTCAGCTATCTGAGTGTCTGCTCGAAGCTTCATGCTGCCAGAAGCAGTGCATCTGATAAATTCTTGACTTGTCCTAGAAATAGTTTCCCCTCTCTAAGGCAGAGAGAGAGAGAGCAATTCAGCAAGTCAAAGTATTCTTATTCTGAACATCTGAAAGCATCCATGGTATAGAAGTAAGCAAATCAACATCAAAAGAACTTTAGTAAGTGAGGCAGTAATTAATCTTTATACCCCACCTCGTCTTTAGGAAATAAGGTATCAAAACAGTCACTGCAAACATTACTGTGGAGTCATGGGCGTACTGTGATAGAGAGCACAATCCACAAAGGCTTGAAGGTTCTGAAACTGGAATGTTGACCAGAGATATTCTGAAAAGCTCTGATTGCAGGTCAGGTCTAAGGCTTAGGATAAGCTCTTTATTTGAACTCATTGTCTTCCTTTTCTACATGGACTTGGCTGATATGCGGTTACATGCCAGGCCTGGGATCAGGTGTGCAAAATTCACTATCGTTCCCTATTGCTTCAGTCGTAAATTCAGTATCCCTAAACACATCTGGGTAAAGTGGTATAAGGGTTATTTTTGCTAGGGAGTTTACAGTACCTAAATTTGAGGCTATCATGATCAGAAAGCATTCATTACATCTTGAGCTTAGATAAGGTGACCTTCCTGAAAGGCAGGGTGCCGCAGAGGGAGAGGTCGGCTGACACAGCAGAACAGTTCCTGCGTGGTCCTACAGGAGGTCGCCAGACCTGCCTATTCCCGCCACTACCACATAGTCACCTCAGGCCAGCCTGTGACTTTGGACAGAGGATTTGAGAGTTAGGCCTTTGCTGATCAGGTAACTATGTGAACTCTTTCCTAACCTGGCTGTTTGACTAGTTAACCTACATGGCTTGGTTTGGTACCAGTTTCCAAAAACAGCCCTGTCTCACCAGCTCATCCAGGTCATGCCTCTGACCACCAGCAAAAAGCAGTGACTGGCCAGCTCTCAGGCAACTTGGGGCCTGGGAGGACCAGAGTCAGCAGCACGAGGGCTCACAGGAGCCAGCAAGAAGTGGAACAGGCACGTGTAATATTACCCCCAGGGAGCAATAAGCCTTTCTGCTTTTTGTGCTTCAGAGATACTTCTCTACTATCATTTAAAGAGGGGGGCCAGGGCCTTTCTCTTCCTACGGAGTCCACTTAGCAAGGCAAAAGGCTACCTGTCCGTGCGAATGGGAAGTGCTTCAAGACAGGGGAAATGTTTGCTTTTGTGACATAGGTGCACACGTGCTGAAAACAGTAGGCCAAAAGGGAAGGTCGCAGCGAAATATTTAAATATACTATTACTGCACAAGGTGTTCAGTGATAAAACCAGGTTTTTAAAAATATGAATATTCACATGAAGGAGGAACTGTTAAAAAATGCAAGAGGCACAACTTTAAAATGATAATATCATTGAATATTAAAGTTAATGATGGGCAAACTTTACCAAAAAGTTATGATGCCCACCAGAGGAACCTATTGAAAAGGAACTGCTGTGTAGCCCCTTGGTTAAACTATGGTGCTTGTTTCAGGAACAAGCACATTCAGGACTTTGAATGTTGACTCCATACCTTCCTGATTCTGTGTCCAGGGCAAGTTTCTCAAGCACTTTAATTGTAGGTTTTCCATCTGTAAACTGGTAATAATAATTGAACTTCTATCATGGCTTTATTGTGAATATTAAATGAAACACTTTGAATAAAGCAGTTGAGACCTAGTACATTGGGTGACGGCTTCTTAAAAGTCTGCTACAATTACTGTTCTTCTAAGAAGAAAAAATCCTATTTGACTCCTCAGTAACTTGGACATCTTGGTAACTTCATGAAAACGGCAGCATTTGCAGCAGCAGGAGCTGTAAATGGCAGAGCTAGTCGCTTCCTCTTTTCTGTCTGTCGCCTCTGTGAAGTGTCCCTCACGTTGGGAGGAATGGGCTAATTATCCCAAGGGGGAAATCGATACCCATGCTGGCTGAGAATCTACATGCGTCATCATCCCCAGCTCAGATCAATTATATTCCAAGTACTGGGTATTATTCTGAAATCACCGTTGATAATCTCCCAGGAAATGGTATACAGGAAATAAGCTAAAGGATCAGCAGTGGAAAAGTATAAAAAAAAAAAAAAAATCTGCAAACCATAGTGCAGGAAGCTTGAGATTGGTGCCTGGGAAATTTTTAGGAAGAAACAAACAATAAAGGCACAATCACTGAAATATAACATGATCTCACTAAAAAGAAGGTATTGCCTTTTTTTAATAGTTTAAAAAATCCAACTTAGTCATGAGACTGCTACAACTCAGTGCCATCAGGATTTCAACAAGGCATCTATTTTCTTAACCCATGGTAATGTTTAGAGAAAATTAAAAAAAAAAAAAAAAAAAGCGAGCCCTGGTTGGTGGCTCAATGTATAGGCACTGGCCTGCTAACCCCAAGATTGCTGGTTCCATTCCCCAGCCAGGGCACATAACCAGGTTGCAAGCCAGGTCTCCAGACAGGTCTGTAGCTGGAGGCAGGTGAAAGGCAACCATACATTGATGTCTCTCTCTGTCTCTCTCTTTGCCTCTCTCCCTACTCTTCTCTCTAAAAATAATAATAAAATCTTTAAAAAAAATGTGTGTTGGCTGATTATTCAGTTGGTACATCCATAATCAGCCACCCCATTGTACTCAGATATGGCTAAATAATGACTAATTAACTTAGAGAAATTTTCCAGAATATGCCATAGGGGGGGGTCTATCTTTAGAACATCATGTTGTATCAATGACACGAAGGTTAGATAGAAGTCAGGCTTTTCAAGCTATACCAGGCGGGAAGGGAACATAACTGATTTTGTCAGAATTCTAAATATCCCTATGATATCTTAATATTCTGGAACTGTGGGCTGTAATAAATCAGATAAAATTGAACAAGAATAAATGTTTGTATCTGCATTTCTGGCTTAAAAATCAATGTCTTACATCATGAGGCTTAAAAGCAATTAGCAGAAACTTGGGAGAGTGGGTGAAGATAAGCTCACTCTGAGTCAAGATTATACTAAAAGCTAAGTCAGAGGATGCTCAATAGAAAGATAATGTTCTTTCCAAAAACTCCAATTAGCCCTGCCACACTGTGCCCCATTCAGACCACATCTTAAAAGGTCTGGTTCTTGATTGACTCATTTCAAAAGAGAAACCAACAGACCAGGGTGCCTATTAAAAACTAATAATAATAAACAAGTTGGTGAGGAACTTAAAAAGACATGATGTAGAAAAAGATGGTACGAACACCTATTTAATTTGGAAAAATAAAAAATCAGGAAGATGTATTATAGGTCTGTAAATAATTTTTTAAAGCTTTCTTATGGGAGATATGTTTAATACGGCTCTTAAGTCGAAAAAGAGTTACCGAATAAAGGTTATAGGGATAAAAATCTATCCTAAGGAAAGAATTTGTAACAATTAGAGGTGTCCAGGTATAGGATGAGGTGCTTATTGGAGCTAACAAGCTTTCATGTATAAAAGCATGAACCAAATAAACTGTTGAATATGAGGCTTTATAAAGGACAATTACATTAAATGAGATCCTCATCTAGATGGCTCTAAAATGTGGGAAAAGGCTTTTTGTGTGGCAGTTGTACTGTTTCCTGCTTAATGCCAATGATAGCTTCAGGCATGTGGAATCAGAACTATCTTTTTCCTCTTAGAAGAAAATGAGAACATGAGTCTAACAGTACGTCATCTTTATAACAAAACGATAAATAACAAAGGCTGGACAGGATGTGGAGAAAAGAGAACCCTCATACACTATCAGCGTGAATATATATTGTCACAGCAACTAAACAGAATGAACATTCCTGAAAAAATTAAGAATAGAACTACCATCTGATCTAGCTAGTCCACTTCTGGGTGTTTATCCAATGAATATGAACACACTAACGTGATGAGATATGTGCATCCCTATGTTTATTTTCAGCATTGTTTATGCTAGCCAAGATATGGAAGTATGGGTGGGGGGAAATATATATTCAGCCTAAGAAATACCTCATTTTGACTAAGTGATAACTGATTAGAGTTCAGGATAAATAAGAGGTTTTTCAGTTCTTAGGTATTTGTATTTCTTTACACATATTCTAAATACTTAATATTTTTAGATACAAATTAATGTTTATACTATGGCTTTATTAATAAAAAGAATTCATGTAAATTAAGTACATAATATGCACTAGGCAAAATACTAAGTTGTTTAAAAACATTATATTATTTAATCCTCTTTTTAAAATTTTATTTACTTATTTATTTACCCTTAAATATATTTTATTTATTTTGCTATTAGCATTGTCCCAATTTTCCCCCCCTTTGTCCCCTTCCACCCAGTACCCCATTTCCTCCAGCAGTGCCCCCCTTAGTTCATGCCCATGTGTCATGCATGTAAGTTCTTTGGCTTCTCCATTTTCTTTATCTTAACATTCCTCTGTCTATTATATAACCACCAATGTGTACTTTTTAAATTTTTTCCTTTTACCTCCAGACAATTCACCATTTAATTACTGCCTTCTGTCAGCTTCTCAAAATCATATTAATACAAAGTTTTCTTTTCGTTTTTTCAAAATGCCTACATTAATTCATTTGTTTAAAGAATTACTCTTTTAAGTAATATGAATTGCCATATTACTAAACACATGCAAAAATACATTTATACACATACATATTTTATACATATTAAGGTACATACTGGATTTTGAAGATTTAATACAAAAACTTTAAAATATGCCAAGAGCTTATATAATTATTACATGTTAAATGATAATGTTTTAGATATATTGTAGTAAATTAAGCAGTTTCTTTTTCTTAATACTTATGTCACTCTGGAATGCTATTTTTGTGAAATATATCACAGAAATGGTGTATTGCAGAACTCAGTTTTGTGAAAGTTATCCTAGAGACAATGCCAAACCCATAGTAAAAAGTGAATTTGATTTTTGAGTCAGATCATCCCCCTTCCAATAATACAACTCAACTTTATTTTAAACTACTAGAACTACAACTTACTCTTTTTGGAGTTTTCCATCTTAAATAGTAGATTTATTTTATTTATTTTTTGGCTGTACACAGGTCTTACTTCTTTCAATACCCTCTATTTTTCCTCTACATGTATTTTACAAGTTGAAGACTTCAGAAATAATGGCACTTTCAGTGCTCAGCTGGTCCCCAGAGTAGAAATTATTATGTGTACTAAATTGAGGTAAAAAAAATCCCTAGGATTTAAATATTTTTGTAGAACAGTATTCTAGCTATTTTTTGTACTTGTGGTTCATTTCCTATGTGGTCCTAAACTAACCCCTGAACTATTTAAGAGTCTGTTGAGGTAAAGATTCTTCATTTTCTTAAAGCAGACCCTTTAGCACCTCTTGAAATGCTGGCTTGGTGGAAATGTATTCTTTTAGCCTTCTTTTTCAGGGAAACTCCTTATTTCACCTTCCATTTTGAATGACAGCCTTGCTGGGTAGAGTATTCTTGGTTGTAGGCCTTTGTTTTTCATTGCTTGAAATATTTTTTGCCATTCCCTTCTGGCTTGTAGTGTTTCTGTTGAGAATTATCTGATAAACTTAAGGGACCCCCCTTATACGTCATTAGCTGTTTGTCTCTTGCTGCTTTTAGGATTCTCTCCTTGTCTTTGAAATTTGCCATTTCATGATGATGTGTCTTGGAGTGGGCCTGTTTGGGTTCATCTTCCTTAGGACCCTGTGTACTTTCTGAGTTTGCATGACCATTTTCTCTCCTCAAGTTAGGGAAGTTTTCTGTCATTATTTTTTCAAAGGGGTTTTCTGTCCCTTGCTCCTCCTCTTCTCCTTCTGGTATCCCTGTGATGTGGATGTTATGACGTTTCATGTTGTTCATACTTTTTCAGTCTTTTTTCATTTTGTTGCACTGCCTGGGCATTTTTTTCTACATTGACCTCCAGATCGCTGATCTGAGCCACTGATTTCTCTAGCCTACTTTTGATTCCTTCTACTGTGTTCTTCAATTCAGAAATTGCATTCTGCATTTCCTCCTGGCTCTTATTGATGTTTCGTATGTCCTTTTTAATGCTAGTATAGTTCTCAGTAAGTTCCTTGTAGCTTTCCTGGAGTTCTTTGTAGTTCCCCTGGAGTTGCTCATAGTTTTCTTTGAACTCACTGAGCTCATTGAGGTTCTGTATCATCATTATTTTGAATTCCTTATCTGAGAGTGTGCTTGGCTCTATTTCATTTTGCACTCTTCCTGGGGATTCCTCCTTTCCATTTGCTGAGGGTTTATTTCTTTGTCTCCCCATTTTAGGTGACTCTTGTTTGTTTCTGCTTCTTGGATTGGTCTGCTTTGACTTACTGTCTTAGTGGTGTGACCTTCTGTGGTGTAGAGGTGCACTTTTTTCACTTCCTGGCTCCACGCTTGTTGATATCAGCTCCTGTCCCAGACTGGGCCTAGTCAGCCAGTTGGAAACTACCAAAGATCCACTGTCTTTGTCTCCTTTAATTGCTAATCCAATCAGTCTGTGATCAGTGGTCAGTTTTAGGCACTTCTGGGTAGAACATATAAATTCAGTTGTTAATCCAATCAACCTGTGATCTGATGTCAGGTTTAGGCACTGCTGGGTGGGGTGGATTAATTCCTATGGGTGGGGCTGTGGCCTCCCCTCAGGCTCCCGCCCTTTGGAGAAGAGTGGTCTGCTGGCTGTATGGGGGATGGGGCAGCACTGGACCCACGGGCTGCTCCCTCAACTCTCCCCCTAAAGTTGCTGACCCAAATTTTCCCCAAGCATCTCTAGTCCACTCTGCTCCTTCTCTGCTGGAGCCCAGGGTAGGTGGGCGCCTCTGAATTTTCATGCATGGTCTCTTTAAGAACTCAGTCTCTCTGTCAAGCAGGCTAAACCTGGGGGCTTTTTGCTTTTCACAGCTGGGTGCTGTTTTACTCTCAGCTGTGTTGCTATAGGCTGGGAAGCCCAGTTGGGGGTTTAGGTCCCACCCTTCTCAGGTGGAACCCCCTGCTGCTGAGAGGTTTCTCTGTCCCTTCAGCTGCCGCCCATGGGAGTCCTGCCAGCCCTCTCGTGTCTCCACACTTCCTACCAGTCACGTTGTGATGAGTCAGCTGTTCTGTTCTGTCCCTGGTAAGAAGGCCTCTCTCCAGTTGGTGTTCTGTTGGTTATTCCGGATGATTTCTCCCCAATTAAATTATAATTCCTGTTTGGTGTTGGGAGGAGATTGGAGTAGCTCCACTTACTCCTCCACCATCTTGGTTCTCCTCCTACTCAATCCTCTTGAGAATTTTTTGGAAGCAGGTACCGTTACTATGTTAATTTTACAGATGATGAAACTTTAACTTGCATCTTTAAAACTTGCTCAAATCGCTAACTAATAAAGGGCAGTTGAAATTCAAGTGACATGAGATGCCCATAGTGTGAAGTACAACACTATAATGGTGGGGATTCACAAAGTATTCAGTGCAGCCCCGTGGTTAAAAGCAAGTGGTGCTTTCAATCAAAAGAATCCAGGCTCAAAACCTAGCCCTTCATTCTCGGGTCTTAACACATTGTTGACCAGTCATGAAATAACTCAGATTTTCAATCCCAAACATTGTTGACAGATAACAAGTTAACTTGTGTTTGCATTTGTATTTGCATTGTATAAAATTGCTGGTCAACAATGTGTTAAGTAAATTATTTAGCCTCATTAAACATCACTGTCCTCCTCTGTAAAGTGTGTATGGGGGTGGGAGGTGTTAATTATACCAACACATCAGGTTACTTTGAAGATTAAATGAGATGATTCATGCAAATTGTTTAGTAAATTAGTAAGTAAGGTTATTTAATATGGCACATAGTAAATTCTTAATGTGGTTAGTCCTTGATGTTATTAATGTGTGTAGTGTATTGTGCACTGTTTGTTCAGTTACCTATGACAGTAGAAAGCTTACCTATTTGTATTTTGTAGTTCTACTCTAGGCAATTCTGTTTACCAAAATGCAAGATGCCATGTTAGGAAGAGCTAAGTTCTTTATGCTTTGGCTTCTGCATGTTTAAAGTATTCTTTTGGCATTTCAGTAACATTTTGATTATTGCACAAAATTCACAATTCTAGTACATAGAAGAAATTCTGTAAATTTTCTCCAAAACAGTAAATTATTCAAGTAATACCTGTCAAGAAAATAGAAAATTCTTTTGTACCTTGAATCCCTTATCCATCATGCAATTTTGAATATTTGGAGGGGGGTTACTATCTTTCTGCCTCCCAAATTGCTAAGGTCACCTGCCATCAGTTTTCAGGCCTCTCCTCTTTGCTACCAAAGCAGTGCTCCTCTGCCCCTCCCTCAGCCTGGACTCTAAGGAAGGCTGGCTTCATTTTGGATGTTCACTGACAGCTCTTAAATTCCACCCCTCTTCCTCTTCCTTTTGTCCCACCTCTGGGTAGACAAGTTGATACGAAAGTCCCAGTGCTTCCTTCTTTGGCAGAAAATTTGTGCCAAGCAAGCTCCCTCTAGCTTTCCGAAGGCAGGTTCAAACCTACTTGGATGCCTTTTCTGATCTCCCCAGAAAGCCTCATTATGTAAGTAATGCACCTTTTTCATACCTTCATGGTATGCATGTATACCACTCTCAACATCCAAACCAAATTTTGGATGAAACCAGTGGATCCATATTGCTTCTGCAGGGTGATGATGAATCCTTCCACTTTCCAGCATAATCCCTCATCTGGAAAATGCCCATCTGCTTCTACAACTTTATTGGCACTTTTATTAACAGCTAATATGTCTCTCATCTAGTTAAATCGGAATTCATTCCCTTTAGTCAGGTGGTCTATGGACAAACTCTTGTAAAATGTCAAGTGTTAGATAATCCCCTTTTCTGTGTGCTACTTCAGAAAATTAGAATAGCATGGAAAGATAACCAAATCTGACAAAGACAAAGACTCCTCCTACCTAGGGAAAAAACAAAACAAAACAACTATAGGCAAAAAGTCTTTCAGTCAATTCCAAACCAAATTCTGTTAAAACCTTTAGAAATTTAGGACTAAAAGAATAATTCCTTACTATGATAAAGACTATCTTAATCTAATGGCCAGTATCAATCTCAATAGGAAAATATACTATAGATAAAAACTATAGTCAGGCCCCATGGTGCCAGTGATTAGCATATTCAGTTATTATTTTGAAGTTCTACCATATTCTATGGCTATTGGAAAGGAGGAAAAAATATTATTCTTTGCTAGTGACATTGTATACATACAAACCTGTGAAAATGAACTGAAAGAAACCTGAGAATTAAGAGTACTATAGTCAGATATGAATATTACAAAAATTAGTAGTTTTTTTTTTTTTTTTTTTGTCAGTGAGGGATAATTTAGGGGAAATTCAGTGTATAATTATAATGAAGGTCATAAAATATTTTCAAAGAAAACTATAAAACTTATTGAGAGAAATAAAGAATTTAGTAAAGAGACATACCATGTTCCTGGATGGGAAGGACAAATACTGCAAAGCTAACACTTCTTCCCAGAATAATTTAAAGGTTAAATTAAATTTTAAAAGAAATGAAAATCAAAATTAAGAAAATAGGAAATGAAAACCAGCCTTGGTCAGTGTGGCTCAGTTGGTTGTACTGTTCTCCTGTAACTAAAAGTTGGCAAGTTCAATTCCTTGTCAAGACCCATACCTAGGCTGTGGGTTTGATCCTTAGTCCAAGTACATACAGAGGAAGGGAGAGAAGAAATGAGGCTCGTTTCCTCTCTCCCTTCCTCTCTATCTAAAATGCAATGAAAAAAAAGAAAGAAAAAGTGTACTCAGGTAAGGATAAAAATAAAACAAAAAGATATGAAAATCAATTGAGTTAAAGGAGAGGAATGGGGAGGGCATAATAAAGTGGTTCTATGGATTATGTAGAACAAGAAAAAATGTTTGAAAACAGGAGGAATAACAAATGATACACACTTATAGTAATTAAAGCAGTATCATTATGGTTCTATCTCAGTAGATCAAATGTGAATATATAATAGACCTTACAAGATTTTACAAGTTATAAAAGGGATACCAATTATCAAAAAAATAACAAAGGTTCATTTTGTATATGTTCTGCCATAATTTTAATGTTATTTGAGACAAAAATAAGATACTTACCTGACAGCATAATATATAAAAATCATAGGGATTGAAGAGGTAAATGTAACCTCAAAAGAGAATTGAGACATTATTAAACATGAAGAAAACAAAAGTAAGTATGTAATTGCTCTCTGGTGGAAAAAAAGAGCTTCTAATTACAAAATCATTGAAGGACCTCACAAAGGAAAAAGATTTATTTGACTCCATAAAAGTTATGAACATGAAAATATCACAAAATTTAAAAAGAAGAAAACAATTCTTAATATTTTTGATATGTGAAGATTTAATATAAATTCATAGTGGAATCATTGTGACAGGAACCTGGACAAAGGGTGTGAGAAGACAGGTCACAAACTAGAGAATACCAGGCTCACACACACACAAATGAGTCTCATGTGTATCAAACAAATGAAATGTAACATAACAAGAGAATGCTTTGCCTACAAAAGTGGCAAAATGTTTAGATGGTCTTAATCATTGTTGGAGTAGGAATAGTGATGCTTATGTGTGCTCCTAAGAAGTGGGATTTGGTATATCCTGTTCTGAAGACCCTGTGAATCTGGGAATCCCTGAAAACACTGGGGCCCTGCCCCAGGAAGTCAGAGCTTCTAAAGCTCCATCCCAAAGAAATGATCCATGATTTAAAGTGAGATTTTTGTTCAAGCATAGGCTTTGCAGCATTATTTTTAATAGCCAAAGTGGGAAATGGTTAAAAGAAATCTGTAGTATATCCCCTTAATAAACTCTAGTGCATTCATTAAATGTTACCTAATAATGTTTAATGATGTGGAGAAAATCCATTCTATATTAAGTGAAAATGAAAATTATCATCCAATAAGTGAATTGTAATATACAACAAAAATTTATTATACCTCTAGAAAATGACCCTACAATGTTCATGGTGGCAATCTATGTGTTGGGTAATTTCTAGTATTTTTTTCTTCATACTTTTGTGTATTTTCCCAATAAACTTTTATTAATTTTGAATCTGGTAAAATAAAAACTATATTCCTCCTGAGTAGCATTCCTTACCTTATTTGTTTCTTACTCCCAAAACTCTCCAAAGAATAGATATTATTTGCTCATAGACCATAGATATTCTACCCATACCTGCTTCCTTCTCCATCAGATGAAAATGATAAACGTCTAATATATTTAACTACAAGGATATTGTGAAGACAAATTGAGATAAAGATGAAAACATGACTTGGGAGGAAAAATGTAATAAAAATACAATGAGTGGAAGTCTGTCAACATCAATTTTTCAAGCTAACACATGAAAGAATTTTCAGTGACTATCAGGCATGGACCTGTGCCTCACATCAAATAACAGTGCCTAGAAGGCATTATTATATATGCAATGTATATATGTATCAACCTCTAGAATAATGCTATCCAAGAGAATTTTCTGTAGGGCTAGAAATGTTCACTATCTGTGCTGATAGGCCAGTTATTTAGCCAAACAAGGATGTTGAGCATTTAAATAAATGTGACTGGTGTGACTAAGGAACTAAATTTTTTAAATTTAACTTAAGTTACATATAAATAGCCACAATTGGGAAGTGACTGAAGCTCTATAATGTGGCATTACTGTGAATCAGGCTTTCTCTTTGTACTTTCGCAACTGTGTTAGTCTCATTTGAACCTCACAACAACCTGTAATCCAGGTATTCTTTATACCTCTGCTCACATATGGGGATTTGGAGTGGTAGAGGCTGAGTGACTTACTTGGACTGAGTGCTAATCAGTTATGGAACCAGGATTCACACCCGTGTAGGCAAATGCCAGAGCTACCCCTCCATCCATACTCCTCATTGCCTCCCTCATGTAATGCTGGGCCTGGCTCTCTGCAGCCACATGCAGATAGAGTGACAAATTACAATGGAAGTCAGAGAATTTTATGGGATGAGCAAGACAAAGACTTTGTTCCTCCTAAGTAAATCCTCTCTGTATCTAATGTTGTGATCTACTCCCATGATGAATTCTTCATATATGTCCATCAGCCATGAAAGCAATGATGTCAATAAGACATCAGGAAGGGGTCTCAAGGATGCATGTTGGTTAAGTTGCTGACTTCCTCTTGAACTAAGCCCTCCACACTGAAAATATTGTATAACCGAGATCCAGAACTGCACACAGGCCAGAAGGCAAATTTGCTGAGTACATTTGAAATATTTGGGCAGCTTCTCATGTACTCCACAGGATGTGACAAATGAGTGTCTGTGTAAATCAATAAACCTTTCTGTGAAGGGGCTAATAGTTTTATGTGAGTAGCTAGGCAACACATAGAGACCAGTACTCTTGTTGCCTGTCAGTGTTTTTAAAGTTCACTGTCATAACTCTGTTCCTCTTGACCTTTATCCATGATACCTAGCAGAGATTTGCGTTGCTAGTGGAGTTCTAACTGGTCGTCTCACCTGTCAATTTTCGTTCCCTTTTCCCCCAGTGCCTGATAAATGCCTCCTTTCCATCTTCCCCTCTCTTGGATTGCTCATTGCTTAACTATGCCAGGATTTTTCTTTGAATAATAATGGGCTTTATCAGATTTGAGAATACTTCTTTCCAGATAAATACAGGTTTGTTTGTACTTAGATGCTGTTAAATCAGGTTATTATCATTGTGATGCACAATAATTGCTTTTGTGTATGAATGTTAAGTAAAAATCACTATGCATAGCAATTCAGGAATCCTCAAATTCTGTGAAGCTAATAGTTCAAATGCCAATAGAATATGAAAACCTTTGGTTTTGAAAAGCAAAATGCTTGTCACCCAGAAGTATGAAAAAGTCTTATCTTTTCTCTCAGACATAAGAAAATGATGTAACATTATTATGGCTGAAAATTCTCTAACATTTGCAAAATGCAACCAGTTCCTTTCAAATTCCTGACATATCCTGATGTGCACACAGCAACTCTGCTCTTTGCTCTTATTAGTGATTCTTTAGATAGCCCAGTCTTGATAATCCTCAAAAGCTACATTTTTTTTTTTTGAGATTTTATTTCATTATTTTTTAGAAAGAGGGGAAGGGAGAGAGGCAGTGAGGGAGGCAAAAGCTACATTTTAAAAATACAGTAATTCTGGGACAGCTTAAGAAATACAGAAACTGTTTTGTTATAAGGAATTTTAAATGTTTTTTCTATAGAAAATATATTATACTGACACTCATATTTTATTTAACATCTTTACTTAGTGCATTTGCACCCAAAGGTGAAACATTTAAGTGGGATTGCACTCTGCTTACATTTTGCTAATTAACATCCAAATGTGGGACTCGGCCCATGAAAACAGAACTCAACCATAATGTAAACAGTGTTCTCTGGGGCTAAAAAGACCCTTGCAAGACTGTAACGTGTTAATGCCCATCACACCAGGGCAGTTGTCTGGTAATTAGGGTGGTGTGAACGTGGTCATGTCTCGAGATGGTGTTCCCTCCAGAGCAATTGACTGAATCATTTGTGCTCTGGCTGCTGTGGGCCCAGTGGAACTCAGCAGGTGTGAGACCTGAGCCCAAGCTGTCTCAGACTGTCACCACTTACTTGATTGAAGGGAACATGCTCTGTGAAGGTGTTTGTTCAAGTAAATTGGTCACAGATTCTACCACCTTGAGGAGAAAATGAACATTTTTTAATATCCAACATAACAGAGTAAGTGATCCAAATGATCAGTGTAATGGGTCATTTGAAAATGAGAAGAGATCTCATTTTCTTGTCTATAAAATAGAGACTAGATTTAGTTAAAAATGCCATGCAAGCAAGCATAGGTATGATATCATTCATTCATATATATAAGCATGTATGCATACACACACATACACATGTGTATATATGTGCGTCCCTTCCACAGGACCTTTGGCCAAGTCTAAACCTTGACATCCAAAGTGGGTGCGGGGCAATGCTACCGATACATAGTGAGTGGAGGCCACAGACGCTGCTAAACATTCTGTGATGCTCAGGACAGCCCCCTAAAACAAAGGATTACCTGACCCAAGATGTCAGTAGTGCCGAGGCTGAGAATCCCTCGTTTGTATGTTTGTGTAGGTGTGTGTGTTTGTGCGCCTTGGTGTTTGGGTTTGCGATGATTTTTTCTGTTTTTATCCTTTTGTTTTATTCAGTTTGCTCCAAGGGTGAGACCAGTTATAATCATGATCACAGATATTATTTTGATTGACTCACAGGTCTGATCAGGAAAATCCTAGAACTACAAAAATATATTACACAAGTTGTAAAGAAAGGACTCCAGGAGTTCTCTGACATGAGCGCAAGTAGAAATGATATAAACACAACAGGTGTTTATATGTAAACCAGTACTTGTAACCTGTTTATTTCTAGATAATCTTGGTTCCTGTTGTAAGTGCTTCATACATTACTGCTGGTTACCTTTGACATGACATAGGACTCCATTTACAAAACTCTTCCTAGACCTTACTTTTACTGCATGTGAGTGGTTCCTGTTCCTGTGGGACTGACATATGCTATATACACATACACACACAGATAAACTGCATACATACTCTCTCATTATATAGAATAGTTCTTTGTGTATAATTTGCTACATTCTGATCAGCAAGACATTGTTTTCCTAGACACCTGTTGAGACACAGAAATAAGCTTTCTTGTGTACAGACCAACACTTCATCCACATTCATCTTAATGACACCTCCTCCTGGATTGGTTACCCTTTCTCTGCTCAAGAAATTGCATCCAAGTCTAGTTTAGAGAAACAAGGCCAGCTAGGCTCTGTGAGTTCTAGCAGAAATTTTGTGACCCTCTCATGGACTCAAAGGGAACAAGTGAGCACTGTATATGTTCAAAATTGTGAGAAAAGAATGGTTGTAACAGAAGTTAAAGTATGGACTTCTTTATCATCTCTTCAGAATCATGATTTTATGCATATTTATTTTAGATAATTACTAGACACTTTTTTTTTTAATCTGGGATTTTATAGCTGGAAAAGACTTGGGGATTATCTAGTCTAGTAGGATTAAGAGAAAAAAATTAAAGCCAAAAGAGGTTAAATGGCTTGATCAATGTCACATAGTAACATCATGCCAGAGCTTGAAAACATGTGTCCCTGGCTATTTTCTCATAGCCATAAAATGCTGCTGGGAAATGGTTTTAAAACCATCAAACTACAACTAAAAAGTCAGGTCCCTTGATAATACACTATGCTGAAAATATCTCTATGAGACATCACCTAGTACAAAATATCTCCTTAGTAGCATCACTGGGTGAGTACACCATGTGCACCATGAGCCAATATTATCTTGGTAAAATGATGTGTAATTCATATAGAAAAAAATTAATAAAATTGGCAGCTGCCTGCTCCTCAGCCTACATGCCAGTTGCATCTGAGCTGAGCTATAAATTGAGGTTTACTCTTCTTTCATCTAGACCTCAGTAAAGAATTATATTTCAGTTCCCCTCATCCCTTATCACTGCAGGGTCCAGCTCTCCCCCCACACAAAGCCACCAGGAAATTTTAAAAGCTAGAATGAGAGGAATTATGGTGGAATATAAATGTATTGGCTTTCCTATTCTTCCACTGTTCAAAGCAAATCCTGCTGCATGCCCATTCCCTGAAAGGAAGTGGGAAATTATCCACTCCCTTTTAGCTCTTAGATTTGCTAAAGAGGAATGTGGTTTACAGAAGGGGCTTCAGTTTAACATAAGTTCCTAATGGCAAAGCAATGGCAAGTTCAGGATGGTAAGGGGTTCGTTATGGTGGTTTAGAGTACTTTTGATGCACGTAGGCCTGTGTGACATGAAGGGAGCCTGTAAATCTCCCTAGGCCTCAGGTGGCTCATCTGCAAAGTGGAGATAACAGTCTCTCCTCCATGCTGCTGTAAGAATTACATGAGATGGAGTATGTTCAGTGCTGAGCACAGGCCCTGGTACAGTTTTCAACAATTGTGGGACCCCGCTCTTCTAACTTAATTCATGCCAGAAAACTGTTCAAGAAGCGATTTGTTCGAAAACTGAATTTCCTTTGTCCCCTGAGAGACATGAGACTGATCACACAGGTATCAGCATGGAAGGGCTGACATGTAGAGGGGCCACACCCAGAGCTTTGTGAGATTACCAAGCCTAATTTTTTCTGTGAATAACTCGGTTGAAAACCAAATTGTTTGAGAACCGAGGTTTGACTGTTCCTGTTCGCTCTTATTGCCACCGTCATAGTTTTCCACAGCACCCTCACTTCCTCTGTCCCAGCTACAGCAGTGACTCTAGTCCTGGCGTCTGTCTTAAATCAGCCCCATGTGTACAACTCCTGGATCAATCTCTTCCAGTTCTCACTCTCACATCTCAAATATACAGAACTAAACTAATGAATTCTTCAAAACTGAGTATTTTTTAAAGCTACCAGAAGTTCAAGGATAACTCTTCTCTCATGGCCCGCTCTAATTTATATTTTTTCAGCCCAGATTTTTTCAGGAAATTTCGGGACACCAAATGAGAGAAGTAAGTCAAGGGGGTTTCTTGTGTGTTTGTGGTTTTAGCCAAAGGCAACAGGGAAACCAAATTATACTTAGACATTGCTACATGCCCCTTATCACACTCCATCTTTGCAGAAAGGCTGAAATCTTGGGATGCACAGGTGTGTCTGAGCCACTGTTGCCCACTCGTGTTGGAAACAGAAGGAAACCAGAGCAGGGCTGAGGCAGCCTCCCACTGACTCTCACTGTCCATCTGCTCCACCAACTGGACAGGTAACTGTCCTGAGTGGAAAGGCCAGAGGTTATGCTTGGTAAGAAGTTTAGTCACAATCTCCCATTTTTTGGGTAAGTTCTTAAGCAAAGAGAAAGTATAACATCACTGAACAAAAAGGTTTCACCAAAAAAATGTAAACAATAGAAAGAAATGGGAGGGGGTCAATGCCCAGCTGGTATACCTCGCTTAAGAATGAGTTACCCATTTGTTGTAATTTTGTCTCCTCCATAGGAAGGGGAAAAAATCATTACAAGGCCGAACAATAGACTTTTTTTCTAAAAATCTTCCGTAAAACTTTATCTCACTTTGCTCTCCATTTCTATAAAAGACCTTATCACGTCTCAGAGACCGGGGATATAAACCCTCATGTCATCTTGGGTTCTTGGCTCTCCTTATCCAGGTACCGGGTAGGAGCTAAGGAATCTGTTCTGAATTCTCTCTCAAGTATAAGCCTTTCTCCCCTTTGATGCCACTCTCTTATATTGGGGTAGGTCGTCCTGGACATGAATGCTGCTGTCGCATGTTTTCTGAACTCCCTATGTCCTTTGCAACCCCCCTTTGTCACTGGTGTTACCTAAAATACACATTTGGTCTTGGTCATGGTCATGTTCCTTTAGGGAACTACCTGGCTCCTTCCACTTCTCTGTCCTTTTCCCCAACTGGTGTTACCTGCTTTCCACCAACGGACCCTGTTACAGGGCTGCCACAGAGGGAGAAAATATGTATACTGATAGCTTTATGGTGCTTCATCCTTGAATTTCCAAAACCAACTTGTGTAAACAGACCTTAGGAAGAGAGTAGAGCTGGGAATGGAATCCATGCTGAGGCCTGGTGGTCGCCAGTGGGTCAAGTCAATCAACCTCTGGATGAAATTCAAAGCAGAACATAACCACTAACCCCTTTGTGTTAGCCGAGTGATACAAATGGGTGTTGACACCATTTGAGAGCTGTTCTCAAGCTCTCTGATAGACAGGAGCATCAGGGAATGGAAGCCAGCCCACACCAGCTTTTGAAAGCCAGTTGTTTACTTTTGCAAGTATTCTGTCATTAAGTGTCATTTTGCAAGTGAGCCTGTCATTAAACACAGCAATTATTATTAATTAAATTATATTCACTTTCATTTAATTAAAGACAAAGGTAATACACATGCAAAGCTCATCACTTGCTGATGATTTTATAACATTTTACTGTTAGCTGAGCTCTGTGTCCTACGCCGTGGGCATACCCCATGGTGGCGGCCTGCTGTGCCTCGCTTCCCCACTCCGTGTGGTAGCTCAGGATCAGCCACCACGGAAGCACTTCCACCATGGAAGCTGGAGAAGAACCAAGCAGGAAATACTTGCCAGCCCCCTCCTGGAGAGGAGGTGGTTGTTTTGAGGAGCCGACAGTGTGATCTGGATCCAGGGAGGCTGGTGTGGCGGCGTCTCTTCTTTCAGGCCCACGTGCCACTGCATCCACCCGTGTGCCCCAGGCTGGTCTTGTTACTCTCACGCCGCGTTGGTCTGCTTGTGCCTCTTCATTACTATTTATAACACCGGTCGGGGAGCAGGACCAATAGCTGTGAGGATTTTCCAAAATGTCAGACCAGTGGCTTTTGCAAGTGGCCAGGGTTTGCAAAGTAGGTTTGTGTAAATCAGGTAACAGATTCTTGGAAGTGTTCATCTCCCTAAACCAATTGTATCTCTTTTTACAATTATAGTTGTGGTCCACATCCCTGCAATGCAAGAATTGTATATAGAAAGGGTCAGAATTACAAATGGTCTGGGTCCCTCTGTGTTCCAAGCATAGTATGGGATGTGGGAGAATCACAGTGCAAACCTTCAAAGAGCCAAGAGGGCAGCGGGCACTGTAACCAAGACAGGGTGCTATGAACCTTAAGGCTAGGCCCTCGGGTTAGTGGCATCCACAAATCATATAGGTGACTATTTCATGTTTACAGTTTGAGAAGAACTGTGAGTAACACATTGCTCCTTTAAGCTACCCTACGACATGGTGGAGATTATCATGGTCAAGTTCCTGTAGACTGTACAAGAAAGCCTACTGGGTGATCATTGTAAATATGACGTCAAGGTGAAATGCAGTGCCCTGTCCCACATCATCCTGCACCCCTACCAGCACTCCTGCCACTGTGCTCACTTTCTAACTACTAGAGTGCTGCAATTAAAGATTCACTCCTTAATCCTCTTATAAAATGCAAATCCTCTCGGAGCTTTATTAATCAGCTTTGAATCTTAATGTGAATGAAGGGATACTTATTCTCTGAGAGGTGGTTTCCTAGAGGCAAAGGGCAGTTGATAAATGGGCACCTGGAAGATGAGTCAGGAGAGAAATGAGGGGTAAGGATAGAAAAGGGAGTGTACAGATGGAAGGAGCCAGCACTCAGAACTACTCTTTGCATGAGGTTGTTGAAAAGACTTGGTTCTGAGGGCCTAACTACACTCCTCTTGGGGAGAGTTCAGCTTTCAGATGGGAGCTGTTTTTCAGAGAACAGAAGGAAAATGACATTGATCGAATCCTGGAACAGGCAAGGCTCTGTTAGATACATTCTACATTCATCTCACTCCCCCCAAGAGTCATGTGTATTTATTACCATTCCTGTTTACCAAGGAGGACACAGGCTCAAAGAGTCCCAGTGATTTGCCTGAGGTAATGGTAGGCAAGAGGCAGCACCAAGATCAAAACAAACACTTACCTGACTTCAAAGACCAGACTTCCTTCCATTATAAAAAATCAAAATGAAAAGAAAATTAAAATGGCACACTGTGGCCTTCAGTAGAACTCATCCTTTCCTCCTAGTATGACATATCCTTCCTACCATTCCTATAACCTATGAACTCCACACATATTATAGATTTCTTTCCTGTATCTCCCCAGAGGCAAAAGAAGAAAATCATCATGCATCCTTTCCTGTTTGTATTATGAGAGCATTATCTTTTGTTACTTTCCAAACATAATTCAACATCAAATAATATTTTTCCAAATCACACACATTTTCTTTTCTGCTCTATACACACATGCACACATACACAAGATGTAAGAGAAAAGAGGCAGATCGTAAACAGGATAAGAGAAATCAACATACAAACTTGTGTGTTTCTATCAGTCTGAAAGTCTTGATGATAGATACTCTACTGAAATACGCAGATAATGCATTGTGGAAGCAGAGAGCAGGTGCCCACTGCACCTCAAGAAATGTTTGAAGGCTTTCTGGTGGAGATGACAAATATGGGGACAGTTTCCAGATCCAGGGAAGCAGTAAGAAACTCCTGAATAGTTCAAAGGAGATGATGGATAGCCTGGGCGTTGCAGGGTGTGACAACAACCTTTCTTCTGAAGCTGATCCATCTGAAATAGGTTCTCAAAGTGTGGTCGCCAGACAAACTGCATCAGCATCACCTGGAAACTAGTTAGAGATGCATATTCACAGATCCTGCCCTAGACACACTGCCTCCAAACACTGATGGTGCCCAACAATCTGTGATCTACCAGGCATAAGTACGCAGGTATACCCAAATTTGCAAACCACTGACCTTAGCCAAATCCAATGATTTAAATTGAGAAAGTACACAGAGATTTCACTGTGAAGCATTTTGTAGTCAGCTCTTCAAAAGTGCACCTGCGGATACGTCCTGCATAAAATGATCTTGTCGCATGGGGTCCTGAGCTCCTTGACACAAGATTCCCGTTTAGGATGGATTGAGATCCTCCTGCCTTGTGCTGGGCCTGGCATTAGCGGGCATTCCTAAGGCTTGCTCAGTGCAAGAGCAAGGACAGTTTAAGAGTGTGTCTGTGCATGTGTGGGCACACATGTGCCCATGTTTATATCTATGATAGATAAGCAAAGTTTCAAACTACTTCCTGAAATTGTTTAGGATGACAGAACTTGCCTACAAGATTCACAGCAGCCCTAGACATTGCTTGGGAATGGAGACTGTAGCTCTTAACCGACAGTGAGAAATACCCTTTTGCCAGCTGCTCCCCCCACAGCCACCACAGTGACCAGACATGATAAGATGAATGATACAGAAACCTCATAAGTTTTATTTGACAATGATAAAGAGAGGAAGACTCAACATAGGTTATGTTCTTAGTGTCTTTTGGACTTGGGCTCTCTGTCACTCTCCTAGATTAAAATGTCCATGCTCCAACGGTGTTCTTGACAAAGTACTTAGCCCCTCCCATGATTCTTCCTCCTCATAATGATTTTAGACAGCTTTCAAAACAGCACAGACTACCATGCAATTAGGGATATTAGGCAGGCCTCTCTGTGTTTTGCTTAAAGGCTGAATCTAATGTTCTACGCCTCACAGTTAAAAGTGGTTAAGATGGTGCTGAAGTTGGTAAGTGAGATATTTAAATAGAGTACCACAGAACTCTGTCTGAATCAGGGTGGCGATGATAAAGCAACACACCTGGGGGCCAAATCATGATTTTAGACACATATCTTTTTTCTAACTTTCTTCTGACCTGCCTTTGTAATGTTGAAGGATTTTCAGCAAGCTGGGAAGATGTCCTTCTAAGAAAGTCCAGCGCTAGTCATAGCAATGTAACTTTTTTGTGACTATGAATTAGACTTTTCTTTCTTTAGTTTTTTTTTTTCCTTTGAAGAACCCTCTCTTCACCTTCTTTTTCCCTCCACGCCACCCTACCCCTGCTCACTTTCTACCACTTTTGTTTGCACATTTGTTTGCTCTTTTTTATTATTCTTAAACCCATGACTTTCTCTATGGTGGGTATTATTTGCTGTCTGACATTATTCGCTTTCCAGCATGGTTGGATAATTTATTTCTTAATAGTGATACAAGCCAGATGTCATTGCATTGGTATTTTTGTTCAAGGCATATAATTTTTATTCATTTTAATGAGGATTTTTGTTGTTTTGAATGCCTACTGAGTAGGCTTAATCAAAGGTCAAGATCACATCTTCAAAGAATATCTTTCCTATCTCTCCCAAAATTAGTTGACCTTTTTTCTCTGATCCTGTTGCATTATAGCTTTTGATGTGAGAAATTCATCTATTTCTTCTACTAGATATTTCCTTCATTGTAGTACTTTCTAATTCATCTTCTAAATGTCTGTTATCTATTGCTGTGTAACCAACAACTCTAAAACTCTTGAGGGTTAAGAGGATTTTTATTTTTCTTAGTTCCATGGTCAGAAATTTAGGAAGGACACAGCAGGATGGTTCATTTCCAGTTTGTGTGGTGTCACCTGAAGCTGGAAGAGCTATTTCTAAGGTGGCTCTTTTCGTCACATGTCTGGCCTCTCAGTGCCCCATGGCCCAACTCCCTCCATAATCATCTGATCCCTGAGAGCCTTTCCATATGGCATGGGCTTTATACCACCTCAGGATACCAGACTTCTTATAAGGCAGTTCAAGACTCAAGAGCTAGTGTTGTAAGTGACCAACGTAGAATCTGAAAAACTCATAATCTAGCCTTGCAAGTCTAAAAAATGGAACTTTAGCCACATCCTATTGATCAAGCAAGTTAGTAACACCAGCCCAGATTCAAGGAGATACACCATAAAGTATTGCAACCATCTTTAATCTACCACTATGATAATTCTAATGATAAGTGCAATTAACATTTATAACTCAGTTTCCCATACTGCTCAGTATAGAAGTAGAAACTTTAAATATTCTGCCAGTTGTCAAAATATACCAGATAACGAATACTGTTTTCTTGCTAGGAAACTACAGACACAACGTTAATAAAACAAATTAATATTGACCTATGCTAAGAGTAAAAATTGTTAATCAATTTGTTTAATTTCTTATCTATAAGATGTTATTTGTAAAAGAAGATGTCAGAATGTGTCTATGTGTGTGTGTGTATGACTACTACTAACAGGACATGGGTTATACACTACTTATAAAAACTCATTGACATTAAGTAAGTATAAATATCAAAGTTAGTTTCAGTATTCACCCAAAACTATAGTAAAAGTGCATCAAATTCAATCCTATTCTTTTGAAAAGAGGCCTATAAGGTATGATTCGTGTCTCAAAGGGCTTACAGCCTAGCTAAGGAAGACTAATAAAATTCATGAACTATTAACCTCGATTGAAGGCATTATAATTGTTAAAATATATGACACTTTCTTATGATGGAGTTCAAACTAATCAACATAAGAGGCATAGTGGAATTTAAAAATTGCTATTTGGTTCCCAGACAAGAAAAAGCTAAAAGAGTTTATCACCACCAAACCAGTATTGCAAGAAATGTTGAAGAAATGTCATTTAGAAGAAGAAAGAGCCCTGGCTGGTGACACAGTGGACAAGGCGCCAGCCTGTAAGCCCAAAGGTCCCTGGTTTGATTCTCAGCCAGGGAAATACAACCAGGTTGGAAGCCAGGTCTCCAGCAAGGTCTGTGGCTAGAGGCAGGTGAAAGGCAACCATACATTGATGTCTCTCTCCCTCTCTACCTGTCTCCCTTCCCCTTTCTCTAAAAATAGTAGATAAAATTTTTTTCAAAAAAAAAAAAGCATATCAACTTATTTTCAAAAAAGAAGAAGAAAGAAAGAAAATAAAACTATGGGAGAGAACCAAGATGGCGGAGGAGTAAGTGGAGCTACACCAGTCTCCTCCCAACACCAAACTGGAATTACAACTTAACTGGGGAGAAATCACCCAGAATAACCAACAGAACACCAACTAGAGAGAAGCCTCATTACCAGGGACAGAACAGAAGAGCCGATTCATCACAAGGTGACTGGTAGGAAGTGTGGAGACACGAGAGGGCTGGCAGGACTCCCACGGGCGGCAGCTGAAGGAACAGAGAAACATCTTAGCAGCTGTGGGTTCTACCTGAGATGGGATCTAAACCCCCAACTGGGCTTCCCAGCCTATAGCAACACAGCTGAGAGTAAAACAGCACCAGCTGTGAAAAGCAAAAAGACACCAGGTTTAGCCAGCTTGACAAAGACACCGAGTTCTTAAAATACAGTGGTACCCACCTACCCTGGGCTCCAGAAGAGGAAGGGCAGAGTGGACTAGAGACACTTGGGGAAAGTTTGGGTCAGTGGCTTTAGGGGGAGAGTTGAGGGAATAGCCCATGAGTCCAGTGGGCTAACCCATTCCCCATACAGCCAGCACACCACTCTTCTCCAAAGGGCAGGAGCCTGAGGGGAAGCCATAGCCCCACCCAAAAGAATTCATCTGTGCCTCACCCAGCAGTGCCTAAACCTGACCTCAGATCACAGGTTGATTGGGTTCACTGAATTAATCTGCCCTGCCCAAAGGTGCCTAAAACTGACCACTGATCACAAACGGTTTGGATTAACAACTAAAGGAGACAAAGACAGTGGATCTCTGGTAGTCTCCAACTGGCTGGCTAGGCCCAGACTGGGACACAGGCTGACGTCACCAAGCAAGGAGCCAGGAAATAAAAAAAGTGCACCACCACACCACAGAAGGTCACAGCACTAAGTTAAAGCAGACCAATCCAAGAAGCAGAAACAAACGAGAGTCACCTAAAATGGGGAGACAAAAAAATAAACCCTCAGCAAATGGAAAGGAGAAATTCCCAGGAAGAGTGCAAAATGAAATAGAGCCAAGCACACTCTCAGACATGGAATTCAAAATAATGATGATAGAGAACTTCAATGAGCTCAGTGAGTTCAAAGAAAACTATAAGCAACTCCAGGGGAACTACAAAGAACTCTGGGGAAGCTAGAAGGAACTTACTGAGAACTACACTAGCATTAAAAAGGACATAGAAACCATCAATAAGATCCAGGAGGAAATGCAGAATGCAATTTCTGAATTGAAGAACACAGGAGAAGGAATCAAAAGCAGGCTAGAGAAAGCAGAGGATCAGCTCAGCCAGCTGGAGGTCAATGTAGAAAAAAATGCCCAGGCAGTGCAACAAAATGAAAAAAAACTGAAAAAGAATGAAGAGGTTTTAAGAGAGCTGCAGGACAACATGAAATGTCATAACATCCGTATCATAGGGATACCAGAAGGAGAAGAGAAGGAGCAAGGGATAGAAAAAGGAATGACAGAAAACTTCCCTAACTTGAGGAGAGAAAATGTCATGCAAACTCAGGAAGCACAGAGGGTCCCAAGGAAGATGAACCCAAACAGGCCCACTCCAAGACACATCAAAATGAAAATGGCAAATTTCAAAGACAAGGAGAGAATCCTAAAAGCAGCAAGAGACAAACAGCTAATGACATACAAGGGGACTCCCCTAAGGTTATCAGATGATTCTCAACAGAAACACAACAAGCCAGAAGGGAATGGCAAAAAATATTTCAAGCAATGAAAAACAAAGGCCTGAAACCAAGAATACTTTACCCAGCAAGGCTGTCATTCAAAATGGAAGGTGAAGTAAAGAGCTTCCCAGACAAAAGAAATCTAAAAGAATACATCTCTACCAAACCATCATTTCAAGAGATGCTAAAGGGTCTGCTTTAAGAAGATGAAGAAACAGAGAGACAGACAGGAACACAGGTACAAAGGTAAATGGATTAAATGTACCAATCAAAAGACATAGGGCAGCCAAATGGCTACGAATGCCTTAAAGTGGCCTTGTTATAAATAAATTTTACTAAATAAGGTACATTTGTGTATATTATTTGTATCTGCATTACTGCAGGTTAAGTTTTCTTAGATTGGAATCATTTCACAATTTGGGAAAATCGGGTTACTTGCAATAACTCAGAAAAATTGAATGCAGTTAAGGAAGAAGAAAAAAGTAAGAAAATGTGGATGCATATTACATAGGAGACATGCTATCTTTCTTATTCACTGTTACAAAATATGTGCTTATTTGTGGGTGTGTAATATATAGATTTTGTTAGCAATTTATGTTTTAAATAGCAACCAACTGGTCATGGGTGTGTTGTGAAATCAGTCAATCTTTAGGTTATAAAAGATGCTGGAAATGAAGACCAATTTGGATGGAAGTTGCAAACTGCTGAACTATATGATTCGTGTACATAGACAATATATATTCTCATATTAGCATGTAAATTATTGAGATTCCTTTCAAATAGATCATGGAAATGTACATTTCCAGTTATGAAGGCCCCCAAACTAGGGATACTTGGGAAAAAGAATTAATGTTATAGTAAACTTTATTATAGAAATGTGAACATACCTAATCTCTACCTCAACAGACTCTTAAATAGTTCAGGGATTAGTTTAGGACCACATAGGAAGTCAACCACAAGTTCAAAAAATAGCTATAATACCATTCTACAAAATTATTTAAATCCTAGGGATTTTTTTTTTTTTAACCTCAGCTTAGTAGACATAATATTTTCTAGTCTGGGGACCGGCTGAGCACTGCAAGTGCCATTATTTCTGAAGGCTTCAACTTGTAAAACACATGTAGAGGAAAAATAGAGGGTATTGAAAGAAATAAGATCTGTGCACAGCCTAAATAAATAAATCTACTATATTTAAGATGGAAAACTCCAAAAAGAATAAGTTGTAGTTACGGTAGCTTAAAATAAAGTTAAGTTGTATTATTGGAGGGGGGAGGATCTAACTCAAAACCCAAATTCATTTTTTACTATGGGCTTGGCACTGTCTCTAGGACAACTTTCACAAAAGTGATTCTGCAATACACCATTTCTGTGATATATTTCACAAAAATAGCACTCCAGAGTAAAATGAGTATTAAAGAAGAAAAAACTGCTTAGTCTTGCTATAATATATCTAAAATACTATCATTTAACATGTAATAATTATGTAAGCTATTGGCATATTTAAAATTTTTTGTATTAATGCTTCAAAATCCAGTATGTACTTTAAATATGTGTAAAAGTATGTATGGGTATAAATGTATTTTTGCATGTGTTTGGTAATATTGCAATTCATATTACTTAAAAGAGTAATTCTTTAAACAATTGAATTAATGTAGGCATTTAGGAAAAATGAAAAGAAAACTTTTTATTAATATAATTTGAGAAGCTGATAGAAGGCAGTAATTAAATGGTGAATTGTCTGGGTATGAAAGGGAAAAAAAAGAAAAAGCATGAAAGTACACACTGGTAGTTACAGAATAGACAGGGGGATGTTAAGAAGAACAAAGGAAATAGAGAAGTCAAAGAATTTATATGTATGACTCATGGACATGAACTCAGAGGGGCATTGCTGGAGGAAATGGGGTACTGGGTGGAGGGAGGCAAAAGGGGGAAAACTGTGACAACTGTAATAGCAAAATAAATAAAATATATTAAATTTTAAAATAAAGATAAAACTATGACTAATACAATGGCAATAACCACATACCTGTCAATAATTACATTAAATGTAAATGGGTTAAATGCTTTAATCAAAAGACATAGAGTAGCTAAATGGATAAGAAAGCCATAACCATACATGTGCTGCCTCCTGGGGACCCACTTCAGATTAAAAAACACCAGACTGAAAATTAAGGGATCAAAAAAGATATTTCATGAAAACAAACAAACAAACAAAACAAAAAAAGCTGAGGTTTCAATACTTGAGGTATCAGTACAATACTGATACAATATTTTTGTATCAGACAAAATAGACTTTAAAATGAAGACTATTACTAAGGTGCCAGCCTGTGAACCAGAAGATTGCTGGTTAGATCCCCAGCCAGGGCACATAACCAGATTGCAAGCCAGGTCCCCGCCAGGTCTGTAGTTGGAGGCAGGTGAAAGGCAACCATACACTGATGTCTGTCTCCCTCTCTGCCTCCCTCCCTTCCCTACTCTCTAGAAATAATAAATAAAATATTTTTTAATGGAAAAAAATAATAATAAAATGAAGACTATTGTAAGAGACAAAGCAGGACCTAACAATTGCACTTCTGAGTACTTATCCAAAGAAACCTAAAACACTAATCTGAAAAGACATATGCATCCCTATGTTCATTGCAGCATTATTTACAAAGCCAAGATATGGAATTGACCTAAGTATCCATTGATCGACAAATGGATAAAGAAGAGGTAGTACAATATGACTCAGAGTGAAATCTTGTCAGTTGCAACAACATGGATGCACCTCAAAGGAATTATGCTAAGTGAAATAAGTCAGACAAAGACAAATATCATGTGATTTTACATATATAGAGAATCAAAAGAAACAAAAACAAAATAGCCCTGGCTTGTGGCACAGTGGATAAGGCACCAGTCTGCAAACACAAAGGTCGCTGGTTCGATTCCCAGCCAGGGTATATAAACAAGTTGCAAGCCAGGTCTCCAGACAGGTCCTCAGCTGGAGGCAGGTAAAACACAACCATTACATTGATGTTTTGCTCCCTGTCTGCCTCTCTCCCTGCCCCTCTCTCTAAAAAATAATAAAATATTCAAAAATAAATAAATGAGCAAACAACAGAATCAAACTCATAGATAAAGAACATGGTGATGGTTGTTACATGCGAGTGATGTTAGGGGAATGGATGCAAGAGGGAAAGGGATTACAATGTATAAATTGCCAGTTACAAAAAAAAATAAAAAAGGTCCCCTGGCTGGTGGCGCAGTGGATAAGGTGCCAGCCTGCAAACCCAAGGGTCACTGGTTCGATTCCCCAGCCAGGGCACATAACAAGGTTGCAAGCCAGGTTTCCAGCCAGTCTGTGGCTGAAGGCAGGTGAAAGGCACCCATACATTGATGTCTCTCTCCCTCTCTACCTCTCTCCCTTCTCCTCCCTCTAAAAATAATAAATAAAATATTTAAAACGAAAATTATTAAAAAAAAAGTCATAGGGAGGTAATGTACAGTATAGGGAATATAGTCAAGAATATTGCAGTAAGTATGTGTGATGTCAAATGAGTACTAAACTTATTGGGGTGATGACTTAATAGTAAATTATATAAATATCTAATCACTATGTTGAAAATAATATAGTGTATGTATGTAATTAAAAACAAAGATATATTTAGCCCTGGCTGGTGTGGCTCAGTGGATTGAGCACCAGCCTGCAAACCTAAGGGTTGCCTGTTCAACTCCCAATCAGGGTACATGCCTGGGTTGCAGGTCAAGTCTCCAGCCAGGTCCCCATATGGGGGCAGGCAAAAGGCAACCATACATTGATGTCTCTCCCCCTCTCTTCCTCCCTCCGTTCCCCTCTCTCTAAAAATAATAAATTAAATCTTTAAAAAATATGTATATATTTAAAGATGAAAATAAAAATCACTATTTGGTAAATCATCACTGTAATAATAATAGTTTTAGCAAAAAATTATTAATAGATACTAAAATTAATGAATAAAAGTATGAATTTTCAGATATTTGCACAATCGCAAAAATGTTATATATTTACATGTTTTGAAGTTACTTCCTAGATCTTTACTGATTACAAAGGGAAATTAATAACTCTTTAGTGGGGAAATTCGGCAGATCCTAACCTAACCAAATGATCAAAGTTAGTATACTAGTAATGGAACAAATTTGTATTGCATGCCTCATGATATGATGTACTGAGAAGGACACAATATTATTTCTGTAATATTATTGCGAAAAATACTTAATCTAACCATGAAGAAACATCAAGCAACCTCAAATGAAAGGAAATTCTACCAAATAACTGACCTGTATTCTTGAAGATATTTCAATATCATGAAAGACAAAAGAACTATTCCATATTACAGGAGACTAAAGAGAAAGGATAGCTACAGAATCTGGACTAGATAAGAACATTAGAGGGATAACTGGTGAAATTTGAACAAGGTCTGTAAAGATTAGGTACTTTTAGAATCATAGTTAATTAATGGTATTTGATACACAGAGCAAGACCTCTGAGTAACATACTTCCTTTTAAATATGTATACATATATTAGCCCTGGCTGTTGGGGCTTAGTGGATAGGCACCAGCCTGCAGACCCAAAGGTCACTGGTTCGATTCCCAGTCAGGGCACATAACCAGGTTGCAAGTCAAATCTCCAGTCAGGTCCTTAGCTGGAGGCAGGTGAAAGGCAACCATACATTATTGATGCTTCTCTCCCTTTCTTCCTCCCTCTGTGCCCTTCTATCTGAAAATAATGAATAAAGTCCTTTTAAAAATGTAAATATTAATTCTTTAAACCCAAACAACATGGATTTGCCCCATTAGTCTCTTCAGTTTTATAGAGACACTTGGGGACTCTAGAGAAGAAATCAGAAACATATTCCCTAAGTTTTGGAACCGTGAGGAAAGCACACTAAGCAGGAAATCCTCAAAAGCGTGGACTCGGTCTAGCAGAAGTTCTTGATTGCTGGGGAATAAAAGTAGAACACGAAGATCCACTGTTATGTTCACTTGAATGCTCTAATTACATCCTCTGGGTGCACCGATTTAATAACATACTTATTTAAACTGGAAAAGACCTGGAGTGTCATTTCTGTAATTCTCAGTAGTGACACCTACATTTTTCCTTTTCCTCTCTGCCTTCTTCCCCATCCCTGCCATACAAATATTCAGTTTCTTTAAATCACATTTAATTAAGAGGTTTCTTTTCTTGCTTTTTTCCTCCATTGTCTCATGTCAGTAGCAGGTTAATCCTGAATTTCTTAAAAATGCAAATGCATTAAAGAAAATCATGAGTTCAGGATTATTTTAACTTCACGGGCGTAATTGTTAATATATCCATTCTCTCCTGGGATTTGTAGGATAATATCAATTAAATTGGTCTCTGTAACTGAACCCATTAACCATAAATGTGACTATTGTGTCTTCAGTAGCAGCCTTTAGGTATTTAATTTACTTGCCTGTAATAGATTGGCGGAGCTGTAAATGTGGGGCAAGCAATGTAAACAGTGTAATGATGGTAATTACCCAAACAGATCGAAGGTAGTGTTATTGCAGCGTGATATTGTGGGCAGGAGCAACACAGAGACATCCCATATACATTTCCATTTCAGCTTTATTTCCTTACCCATTTTTTCCAAGACATTTAAGTGAAAACAATGTAAACTGGCATTGCCATCCTCTCCTTTATCTCTTCCCATTATCCTCTGTGTCATTGCCTTGCTAAAACTAGCAGACTTTGCAAAAGCTAAATTTCTCCTTAAAATGTGGTAGGTTTGTAAAATCAAAATTCCAGTATTTTCCTGCATGTCATGGTATCCACCTACGTGAACTGGAAATCATTTTGTAGATTGGTGTGTTTGTTTTTCTTTCTTTCTTTCTTTTTTTCATATATTGCCTAAAGAACTGTAAACCCAGGAAGGTTGAATGACATACTGAAGGTTACACAACCTGGTCTTGCCAGGTAAACTTCAATGGAACAAAAGTGGAGCCTAGAAACAGCCCTCCCACCTGGGCTGAGTGAGGAAATGGAGAGGCTGGACCAGCTGCAGGTACAGGGGAGGTTCAATGTGACAGGTTGAAGCAACCCCGGGAGGAAGCAGCACCAAGTCAGAAAAGCTTTCAGTTTAGTTTGGGCTGGAAGTAGAGAAGAAGCAATCTATGCTTAACCGGTACTTTAAAAGTTCAAACGATGATCAGGGTGAGGGTAAAAGGATCTGACTGTGTGGCAGATGTCTGTCCATAGCGGGAATCAAGACAGAATCTCTCCTCGGGGACAGGAATGTTGGGGGTGTTGCTAAACCAGGTGTCTGAGCCCAGAGAGAAGAGGTCAAAGCCAAGGATTAGCCCTGAAACCTGAAGAAACAGGGTCTGAATCCTGGAACTCAGACTATGAACAAGGTCAAGATGATTGAATGGCAAGAGCACCTCCAAGCAGATTTTCCCTCAGCATTTAACCTCAATTTTGTGCTCCATCCTAGTTCAATCACTTCACCTGCATTTCATAGCTAAGTAACATGCTGCAAACTGGCCTGAAGCTGAAACATAATACGTCTTTTAAAAATACAAAGAAATGCATTCAAATCACCAGGAACACAAACAAAACCACACATAACCCTCGTCACTTGCATTACCAGAAATGTCAAATTCTGGTAAGTGGAGAAATAAACACCAAATACCCACAGAACTGTGGCTGTAAACTCGTGCGTTCTGGGAGGGTGGCAGCAGATGGTGTGAGGAAAGCATTCCTGGAGTGAGAAGGCCCCACAGCACGTGCTCAGTACCACCCACAGGAGGAGGCTGCCCGTCCCCATTGTGGCTTTGGGCAGGGCCTGCCAATATGTGGGACCTGGGGTGGCTGTCAGAGAGGCAGTGTTACTGGGGAAAAGGAAGCAAAGAGAAAAGGGGAGGTGCCATTTGGAAACATGGTTGTAAAGGGGAAAAGGAAGAGAGAAAATTTTAAGATGCTACAGAAATAAAAAAGAAAGTATAAGCAACCTCCCTAGCCATCATCCATTAAAGAGGCTAAAACAAGAATAAGAGCAGAGTGAAATTATAATATGTAACCATGATGCACTCTGATAAATTAGAATGAATGCGACTAGAGAGTGGGTGGAAAAAGGAATAAGAGGGAAAAGTTGATCATTGCATATGTCATAGGAGGGAGTCAAGGAACATGATTTTAACTGGATAGTAACAAATAAAGTAAGACAAAAAAGGGAATGATGAACAGTGTTAAAGAGCCTGCAAGATGTGGATGTAAATGGGGTGAGGGATAAGAGGGGTTAGCATGAATGTTCCTTAATCATGTTAATGTTTTCCATGTTCAAAAAATGAAATGTAATGAACAAAAAGAGGGGAGATTAAATTTGAATACTATCAGAAACAAAGTGAACTGAATTTCAAATAAATAGTATAACCACACTAATGTTGAGGGAATTCTAATCTAGTAACTTTTCGGCACAGTATTTTAAAAAATATTTATTTATGTTTAGAAAGAGGGGAAGGGGGGCAGAAAGAGAGAGAGAGAAACATCAGTGTGTGGTTGCCTCTCACAAGCCCCCAACTGAAGCACTGGCCTGCAACCCAGGCATGTGCCCTGACTAGGAATCAAACCAATGACCCTTTGGTTTTCAGGCCAGCACTCAGTCCACTGAACTACACCAACCAGGGCCTCAGCACAGTATTTTTGCTATATACCTTCATCCTATAAAAAAAAAACATTGTAAATTCTTAATACTATATTGTGTAGTATTAAAAATTCTGTATGCACTGTAGAATTGAAGGAAAAAACATGATATTAGCTGCCTATGCTCCAGGAAAAAAATAAATAAGAAAATAGCAAAAGGAAGAATTATTTGTTCTATGGGGATTGAGAGGTGGCGTATGTGTGTGTAGGAAGGAAAGGAGAGAGGGACAGAGGAATTCTTCCATTGAAACGGACTAGAAGCAATGACTCCTCTATAGCAATTGGCACACATTAACTCCCAAATCTTAATATCCAAATGTCATTCCACAACTAAAAGGAAGCAGATTCCTTAAGGAAATAGCCAATTTCAGGGATGGGACAGGGAAAAAGCAAATGAACCTGAAACATTTCTGTGTGCCAAAAAGGAAGGAAGTGGTTTTTAAATGATGGAAACAAGTCAAAAGAACATAGCATAAAGGGTTCACCTTACCAAAGCTAGAGCAATTTGATCACCAAAACTAATCCAACAGCAGCAATTTATACCCTTTTCAATAATATAAGAATCCTTGCATTCATACTGATCATTGAATGTGAAAAGCATTAAAAAATATATAAGGAGAGAAATGGTAGAAATTATCATTCACAAACAGAGTAATCTTCATTCAGAGAAAATGCATTGATGGTTGCTAAATAATTAGATGAAGGTTTGATAAGAAATAAGATATTTTCATCACCTCTAGCAGTGGAGAGATTTGGAAGGTTCTATCTTAACCAAGTGATTAAAGTTAACTTGTCCAACAATAGGACACATGAATATCACATGATTCTGATACGAAGCACTGAGAAGCATTGCTTCTGTACTATTCCTGCCAGGTGTGCATGAGGGAAATTGAAACAAATCCAAACTAAGAAACATTCCAGAAAATAATTGGCCTCTGCTTTGTTAATAAATAAATAAATAAATAAAAAGGAAGGATGGAAGGAGTGAAGGAAAGGAGGGGAGGGAGGGAAGGAGGAAGGAAGAGAAGGAAACGTAAGTCAACACACAGCATGAAATACAAAGCAACTATTCCAGACTAAAGGATCCTGGCTGAATGGCAAATAGATGCAATGCATGATCCTGAATAGAAGTCTGAAATGAAAGAAATATGCTCTAATGACATTATGAGGATAATGGATGAAAGTGGAATAAGGACTACAGATTAGGTTGTGGTATTGTATTAATGTTATATTTCCTGAATTTGAAAAGCAAACTCCGGTTGTATAAGAGAATGTCTTTGTTATTAGGAAATAGACAGAAGCATTTAAGTATAAAGAGCATCATATCTGCAACTTACTCTCAAGTTGCAGGAATAAAAGAAAGAGAAAGAGAACGATATAGCAAATGTAAGAAAATGTTAACCATCAGTAAATCTGAGAAAAGGGTAGCAGTTCATCCTGTGCTTACAAATCATCTGAAAGTTTGAAAATTACATCCAAATAAATTTGTTAACTAATTGATAGGAAGAAACTATAAGTAAAAAATATTGATCTATGTACCACCTAAAAATTTTACCATAATTTTGAAAGAACTGTTTCAGAGCTCTATACTTTCCCCACACCTCCACAATGACAAGGAAGGTTGAAGGGGAGGGCTTGGTAGAGCCCTGTTTGCTTCAGGGAGTGAGGCTGTTGGTCACTGTTGCAAGTATGTGATGGATTAACTTGCACAGATCAGAATTCAGCCTGGGGCCAACAGTGGCAGAAGTGGACCCAGGTCCCCAGATGCAGAGGGCAGTTCTTATGCCACCATGTCATGGTCCTCCTAAAGTCTACTATGTTTATTATGATAACTTTTTTCCAGATTATTCCATGTAATAACCTACTAACCATATTCAGTTTAGCATTTTACAGTATCTATATTGCATTCAAACACCCACAAGGCTCTGAGAAGCAGAAAAGCAGTAATTCTAAAACAAGAGAGAGAAGGAGAAAAACTCTTAGGTATAATTTAATTCTCAAATTTCTCATTAAATTCTTATGTTCAAAGTCACTGATTAACAAGAAAAGCAACATGTTTAGTTTGCATTTGGAATTTTCCTTTCATGAATTTACCCAAGATTCTTTTCTGTGACCTAAACAAATATTGGGTTGTGAAGCCATGACAGGTATTAATGAGGTGAATTAAGACATTTCTTATACTTACATTTTTATAGAATGAAATAAACATGGTAATTTTTTCATAGAACACTTTCACATCAGGCCATGATTTGATTTCCTACCTGTTTAGAATATCAAGTTGCGTGTTTCTTTAAGTGGTAATGTAATTTTGTGAAGCAAGATGGTAAGACAGAAGTCATTCTGAAGATATTTATAATAGTAGTTAGAGCAAATTTGTTAAAGGCTCTTCTCAAAGGTTGTTTTGGATCCCAAGGAGGTATGCTTAGTAACTGTATTGAATATGTTGTTGTCACATAATACAACATTTCATTGCTTTATTTGTATTATTTTTGTATCTTCCTGCAGGCAGAGAATTCAGCACTGGCTTTGGAAAATGAAAATCAAAGGGAACAGTATGAGAGATGTCTTGATGAGGTAAGTGGAATGGAGAGCTCCTAAGAGGCCGCACTGTTTAGAATTTCCTTGATCTGAATATACTGTATGTTCATGACCAGCCTCCAAATGACAGGAGTGTTTTGTTCTCCCAAGGAAAGTTGTAAACACGTGCACATTGAGAAGGAAGGTCAGCCGGTGTCTCCCCCTCCCCTTCCCTTCTCTCCCTAAGTCCATTATGCAGGCATCTGAACTTCCTTTTGATTATTGTTTAGCTTTTTCAGGCACTTTGGGGTGGCCTTCCCTTTGTGCTGAATTCCTCTGTCCAACAGGTATGACCCCCTCCCCTATGAGCCCAGCAGTGTCAGGACACACTGCGTCTTGTCTCCCTTAGGATGTCATTTCTGAGAAAACTAAACCCACAGAGTGGGTGGGGTAATGTGCACAGTTGTCAGCCAGAAAGAAAAAGTCAGTAGGTTGGCAGCAAGCCAGAAATAAAAAGGGAATGAAGAAAATTTGAGCAGAACTGAAGAAGGCAGGGCCCATACATGAGTAAACTTGAGAAAGATTATTTGATGATAATGAAGAGATGAAGGCAAAGGTGGTGGGCATTTCAGAATTCCTGAGAGATGGGGGGGAAATTCTCCCTCCAGCTGTCCACCACTCACTCTGGTTGGGAAGCCTGCTGTCAGTCCTTCCAGCCCAGCCGGACCGGCTGTTGGCCTCACTGACGAGCCCTCATCTGACACTTTGTGGGTGACTGAGTTATTAATTTAACAGGGTGACAGTTTTAGTTGTCTGCCCAATAGTGTAAAACTTGCACATATCCTTCTAATAGATTCAGTTGGAGAGCTGTTACAATATAACTGACACACATTTTAAGAAAATAAGAAAACTACATTTAATTACCTTAGCAGCGGAAACTACCATCAGTCTTTTCCTCCTCACTGTTCCAACAAACTATCCTTTATCTTTCTTACCCTTTCCTCCCCCTAACAGCTCCCTGCCAGTGTCCCATAGGGTGACAGGTCACATGGGCAGAGACCCTGGTTCTGACATGATCACTATCACCATACCCCTGTCGCCTTTTCTCCCCTCAAACTGGAAGTGGCTTCCCTCCTCAGAGCTCCAGTTGTGTTCAGCGTTTTCCTGCATTAGTGATTCTTAAAAGGTCATCCCTGGATGAGCAGCATCAGCCTCTCTGGAGAACTCATTAAAATGTAAATTCTCAGGCCCCACCCAGACCTATATAATTAGAGATCGGGAAGTGGGCCCCAGCGAACGGTGTGGCAGCAGCCCCCCAGCTGATGCTGAAACAGCCTATGTGTGAGAGCCGCTGTCATGACGCAGCCCACTTGCATTACATTTACTATAGGTGGTGAAAAAACCCAACTTGTCCCCAGAAAAAAAAGTTTAATTGATCCATACTTAATATTTCAATCGTTTAATATTTCAAGCCATATATATCAGTTACTCAAAAAGGCATCTGCATTTCTCTGTCCCGTCCAGACTTAAAAAGGCTCAACAGTTTTAAAATGTCCTAAGTTAAAGTTGTTGACATCAAAGGGAAAATGATGACTCAGAATCCAGTGAGACCAGTTTGGCACTTCTCATCCCTGTTGCCTAGGTTCTTGATCCAATCAGAGATTACAGCAAGAAAGACCAAATAGATCCAAAGATATGTAAAGGACCAATGTTGCCCGTGGGTCATATGTATTGATCAACAAAGATTTACTTTAACCTCCTGTACAGAAATTTCCAACGAGACTTAATCTGTAGTCAGAAGTCAAGTTTCTGTGAATCACACCATAGTAATGTCTTATTTGTCACAATTCTCCTACAAGCCACCCCTCCTCATCAATCACAGCATTTCTCTCTTTTTTAAATTTAATTTTACTGTTGTTGTATTGCATCCATCCCTTTTTTACTCCCCTCTGTCCCCTTCCCCACTCACCCATTCCCCCACAAAGCCAATCCTACTTGTCCATGTCCATGGTTCTTCCATACTAGGTTCTTGTCTAAACTGCTCCCCTTCTTTGCCTCCTCCTGCCCCCTCCCCCAACCCCCTCCCTACTGCCAATGAAGGTCTATTCACTGTATTCATGTATCTGGTTCTGTTTTGCTTGTTGTTTGTTTTGTTCATTATTGTCCTGAAATGGGTGAGATCGTATGGTATTTGTCCTTCACTGACTGGCTTATTTCACTGAGCATAATACTCTCCAGTTTCATTCATGTTGTTGCAAAGGGTAGGAGTTCCTTCTTTCTGCTGTGTAGTATTCCATTGTGTAAATGTAACAAAGTTTTTTGATCCAATCATCCCCTGATGGGCACTTAGGCTGTTTCTAGCACTTGGCTATTGTAAAGCACTATTCATAGTGCTGCTATGAACATAGGTGTACATAGGTTCTTACGAATTGGTGTTTCAGGATTCTTTGGGTATAGTCCAAGTAGTGGAATTGCTGGATCAAAAGGCAGTTCCATTTTTAGTTTTTTAAGGAAACCCCATACTGTTTTCCATAGTGGCTGCACCAGCCTACATTCCCACCAACAGTGCACGAGGGTTCCATTTTCCCCACATGCTCGCCACATGCTCACCAACGTTTGCTGTTTGCTGTTTGTTGATGACTGCCATTCTGACAGGTGTGAGGTGGTATCTTACTGTGGTTTTAATTTGCATCTCTCTGATGACTAGTGATGTTGAGCATTCCTTCATATGCCTTTTGGCCCTTTGAATGTCTTCCTCAGAAAGGTGTCTGTTCAGGTCCTTTGCCCATTTTTTAGTTGAGCTGTCTGTCTACCTGGTGTTGAGTTGCATAAATTCTTTATATATTTTGGATATCAAACCCTTGTCTGAGGTATCATTGGCAAATAGGTTTTCCCATACAGATGGTTCCCTTTGAATTTTGCTGATGTTTTCTTTAGCTGAACAGAAACTTTTCCATTGGCTATAGTCCCATTTGTTGATTTGTTCTTTGATTTCCTTTGCCCTTGGAGAAGTATCAGTAAACATATTTCTGTGTAAGATATCTAAAATTTAACTGCCTATATTTTTCTCCAGGACCTTTATGGTGGTACTGCTTATGTTTAAGTCCTTTGTCCATCTTTAGTTTATTCTGGTGTATGGTGTAAGTTGGTGGTCTAGTTTTATTTTTTGCATGTTGCTAACCAGTTCTCCCAACACCACTTGTTGAAGAGGATACTTTCACTCAATTTGATATTCCTTCCTCCTTTGTCAAATATTAATTTACCATAGAGTCCTGGGTTTATTTCTGGGTTCTCTATTCTGTTGCATTGATCTATATGTCTATTCTTATGCCAGTACCAGACTGTTTTGATGACAGTAGCCTTGTAGTATAGTTTGCTGTCCAGTATGGAGATTCCCCCTACCTGTTCTTCTTTCTCAAGATTGCTGTGGCTATTCGTGGGCATTTTTGGCTCCATATAAATTTTCGAAGTATTTTTTCTATCTCTGAAGTATGTCATTGGTATTTTAATTTGGATTGCATTGAATCTATACATTGCTTTGGGTAGTATGGACATTTTAATTATATTAATTCTTCCCATCCATGAACATGGTACATGCTTTCATTTATTTGTATCTTCCTTAATTTCTTTCTTCAGAGTTCTATAGTTTTCTAAGTACAGGTCTCTTACCTTCTTGGTTAAGTTTAGTCCTAAGAACTTTATTTTTCTTGTTGTTATGGTAAATGGGATTTGCTTTCTAGCTTCTATCTGATGTTTCATTATTGGTATATAATCAATTTCTGAATATTGACTTTATAACCTGCTATTTTGCTAAATTTGCTTATTATGTCGAGTAAGTTTTTGGTGGAGTCGATTGGATTTTGTATGTGCACTATCATGTCATGTGCAAATAATGACAGTTTTACTTACTTCTTTCCAATTTGGATACCTTGGATTCCATTTTCTTCTCTGATGGCTATGACTAGAACTTCCAAAATGATGTCAAACAGAAATGGAGAAACTGGATAGCCTTGTCTGTTCCTGATCTTAGGGGGAAAGCTTTTAGTTTTTTTCCAATTGAGTATGATGTTGGCTTCAGGTTTCTCATAGATGGCCTTTATGATGTTGAGGTATGCTCTCTCTATTCCCATTTTGCTGAGTGTTTTTATCATAAATGGTTGCTATACTTTATCAGATGCTTTTTCAGCATCTATTGATATCATCAGATGGTTTTTGTCTTGCATTTTGTTGATGTGGTATATTACATTTATTGATTTGGGAATGTTGTACCATCCTTGCATCCCTGGAATGAAACCCACTTGATCATGGTGTATGATCTTTTTTAATATATTGCTGGATCCAGTTGGCCAATATTTTGTTAAGAATCTTACCATCTCTGTTTATTAGAGATGTTGACCTATGGTTTTTCTTCTTGGTTGTGTCTTGACCTGGTTTGGGGATTAGAATAATATTGGCCTCATAGAAAGAGTTTGGGTGTCTTCCCTCTTGTTGGAATTTTTGGAATAGGTTGAGAAGGATAGGAGTTAGTTCTTCTTTAAATGTTTGGTAGAATTCACCTGTATAGCCATCTGGTCCAGGGCTCTTGTGCTCTGGGAGATTTTGGATTACTTCTTCAATTTCACTAGTTGTTATTGGCCTATTCAGGCTTTCTGCTTCTTCTGGATTCAGTTTTGGTGATTATACATTTCCAGAAATGTGTCCATTTCACCCAGGTTGTCATATTTCTTATCATGTAGTTGATTGTAGTAATGTCTTATAATTCTTTGTATTTCTGAAGTATCAGTTTTGATTTCTACTCTGTTGTTTCTGATTCCATTTATTTGGGTCCTCTCTCTCTTTTTCTTGATGAGTCTGGTTAAAGGCTTGTCAATTTTGCTTAGTCTTTCAAATGACCAGCTCTTGGACTTACTGATTCTTCGAATTGTAGTTTGAGTCTCTAAGTTATTTAATTCTGCTCTGATCTTGATGATTTCCTTCTTTCTACCTGCTCTGGGCTTTTTTTGTTGTTGCTTCTCTAGTTCTTGCAGATTTATGGTTAGGTTGTTTGTATAAGCTTCTTCTCTCCTTTATAGGTAGGCCTGTTTTGCTATGAATTTCCCTCTGAGGACTGCCTTTGCTGTGTCCCATAGGTTTTGGGCTGTTGTGTGTTCATTGTCATTTGTTTCCAGAAACTTTTTGATTTCATCTTTGATTTCATTGTTAACCCATTCATGACTTAAAATTGTGTTATTCAGTCTCCATGAGTTAGAGTGTTTTTGGTTTTTACCCTTGAGGTTGTTTTCTAGTTTCAATCCATTGTGATCTGAGAAGATACTTGGCATGATTTCAGTTTTCCTGTATTTGTGGAGGCTTGTCTTGTGACATACCATGTGGTCTATCTTAGAGAATGTTCCATGTGCATTTGAAAAGAATGTGTATTTTGCTTTTTGGGGGTGAAAGGTTCTGTATATATCAGTTAGGTCCATTTCCTCTAGAGTGTTGTTCAATGCCATAATATCTTTGCTGTTTTTTTGTTTGGAAGATCTGTCTATTGTTGATAATGGGGTAAATTCCCCTACTATTAGTGTGTTGCTGTCTATATTCTTTTTGAAGTCCTCCAAGACTTTCCTTGTATATTTGGGAGCTCCTATGTTGGGTGCATATATGTTTACCAGAATTATATCTTCTTGATGGATTGTTCCCTTAAGTATTTTGAAGTGTCCTTCTTTGTCTCTTTATATGACCTTCATCGTAAAATCTACTTTGTCTGAAATAAGTATTGCTATTCCAGCCTTTTATTCATGTCCATATGCTTGATATATATTTTTCCATCCCTTCACCTTCAGTCTGTGTCAATCTTTTGTTCTGAGGTGGGTCTCTTGAAGACAGCATATATGTGGGTCATGTTTTCTTATCCATTCAGCTACCCTATGTCTTTTGATTGGTGCATTTAATCCATTTACATTTAAGGTTATTATTGATTGATTCTTACTTATTGCCATTTTCTCCCTTTGTACCTGTGTTCCTCTCTGTCTCTCTGTTTCTTCTTCATTTTTTTAAAGCAGACCCTTTAGCATTTCTTGTAATGCTGATTTGGTAGAGATGTATTCTTGTAGCCCTCTTTTTTTTTTTTAAGATTTTATTTATTATTCTCAGAGGGAAGGGAAGGGAGAGGGGCAGAGAGGGAGAGAGACATCAATGTGTGGTTGCCCCTCACCTGCCTCCAGCCACAGACCTGGCTGGAGCCCTGGTTTGCAACCTGGTTATGTGCCCTGGCTGGGAATTGATCTAGCAACCTTTGGGTTCACAAGCTGGCGCCTTATCCTGTGAGCCACCAGCCAGGGCCTGTAGCCCTCTTTTGTCTGTGAAACTCCTTATTTCTCCTTCCATTTTGAATGAGAGCCTTGCTGGATAGAGTATTCTTGGTTGCAGGCCTTAGTTTCCCATTACTTGGAATATTTTTTGCCATTCCCTTCTGGCTTGTATTGTTTCTATTGAATAATCATATGATAACCTTATCAGAGCCCCCTTGTTTGTTATTTGCTGTTTCTCTCTTGATGCTTTTAGGATTTTCTCTTTATCTTTGAAATCTGCCATTTTAATTATAATGTGTCTTGGAGTGGGTCTGTTTGGATTCATCCTCATTGGGACTCTCTGTGCTTCCTGAACTTGAGTAACATTTTCACTCATTATGTTAGGGAAGTTTCCTATCATTACCTTTTTGAACAGGTTTTCCATTCCTTGTTTCTCTTCTCCTTCTAGTATCCCTATGATATGGAATATTAATGTGTTTCATGTTGTCCTGCAGCTCTCTTAAAACCTCTTCATTCTTGTTCAGCCTTTTTTCATTCTGTTGCACTGTCTTGGAATATTTTTCTACCTTGTCCTTCAGCTTGCTGATCTTATCCTCTGCTTCCTCTAGCGTGCTGGTGATTCCTTCTACTGTATTCTTCAATGCAGAAATTATATTCTTCCTTTCCTCCTGGCTCTTACTGATGTCCTTTTTAATGCTGGTGTAGTTTCTATGTCCTTTTTAATGCTGGTGTAGTTCTCAGTAAGTTCCTTGTAGCTTCCCTGGAGTTCTTTGTAGTTCCCCTATAGTTGTTTTTAGTTTTCCTTGAGCCGGCTGAACTCATTGAGCTTCTCTATCATCATTATTTTGAATTCCTTATCTGATAGTTTGCTTGCCTGTTTCATTTAGTGATCTTTCTGGGGATTCCTCCTTTCCTTTTGGTGATGGGCTGTTTCTTTTTCTCCCCATTTTTAGGTTTTGTTGTAATCCAATCAGACTGTGATCAGCTGCCAGGTTAAGGAACTGCTAGGCTAGAAGGATTGATTTAGTTGTAATCCTATCAATCTGTGATCAGCTGCCAGGCTCAGGAGCCACTGGATTAGGCAGCAAGATCCAATTATAATCCAATGAATCTGTGATCGGCCAACATGCTCAGGAGCCACTGGGCTAGACAGCAAGGTACCATTGTAATTCAATGAATCTGTGGTTAGCCACCAGGCTCAGGTGGCACTGTGCTTGACAGTAAGAATCTATTGTAACGCAACGAATCTGTGATCAGCTGCCAGGCTAAGGGGCCACTGGGCTAGACTGAAAGATTCAGTTGTAATCCAATGAGTTTGTGATCAGCCACCAGGCCCAGAGGCCAGTTGGGGGGGACAAACCAACTCAGTTGTGAACCAGTGAATCCATCATCAGCCACCAGGCTGACTTGCCACTGTGTGGGGCTGACTGACTGACCCAGCTGTAAGTCAGAGAGTCTGTAATCAGCTGAGAGGCCCAGGCGCTGCTGGGGAAGAAATACCTCTTCAGGTGCCAACTATTGTATCTATGCTCAGACAGGGCAGGGCAGGAGAGGTTTATTTAAATGTGCTGTAAGTCAAAGAATTGTGATCAGGCGTCCGGCTCAGGCACCACTGGGCAGGGCTTTGAAGACCCTCATAAGGAAGCTGCTTGGTGCAGTGTAGTCCGCCTGAGGTGTGGGCGATGAGTCAGCACTGGGATCCCTGCAGCCGCCTCCCCACTTCTCTCCTCCAAGCCACCGCCGCAAACTCTTCCCATGTGTCCCCAGTCCTCGCTGCCCTCCCTCCACTGGAGCCCAGGGTAGGTGGGTGCCAATGCATTGTCACTATGGTCACCTGAGTAGTTCTCTGTCTCCATTGCTCTCTCAGGCCAGCAAACTCCGTAGCTTTCCACCCTTCTCAGCTGGGTGCTGCTCTACTCTCTGCCATGTTGCTGTCTACTCTCTGGGGGACCAGAACCCACCCTTCTCAGGTGGAGCCCCTGGCTCTGTCCCTTCAGCTGCTGCCTCCCGTGGGAGCCCAGCCAGCCCTCTTGCATTTTTGAGATTCCCACCAGTCACCTTCTGATGAAGCGGCCTCTTCTGTTCTGTCCGTGGTTATAGGACTTCTTTCCAGCTGGTGTTCTGTTGGTAATTCCAGCTGACGTCTTCTCCAAAAATGTAATTCCAGATGCGACCTGGAGATTGGTGCAGCTCCACTTACTCTTCCACCATCTTGCTGGCCCCTCCCAATCATAGCATTGCTTTAAGGAAAATTGTATTCTGTTTTCCTTATGTTTCTTATGCCCACATTCTAAAGGTTTCATCAGAATGTATGGGAAAAACATCAGTTTCCACCAACAAAATCATTTCATATGAAGTTTCCACTGAAGGCAGGATTGTTTAGAGGGAGTATTCCCTTGTTCTTAATTGCAGACATTAACTGTTGCCAAAGAGGTGATTCGCAACAAAGAGGAACCTTTGAGCCATACAAACGTTTTGTATTCACGAATACTGGCCCCTGATCGTACATACCAGTTGTTTTGCAACTAATTGCATGAGAGTAGACTATCTGTTTCCATACACTGTAAGAGAACACTCTCAAAGGGATACTTGAATGAAGTAATAATGCCAACTGGAAATTCTTTTCAAGGCATTTTATACTAATTAGACAAACTAACAAGGTAAGTTTTGTGTAAGTTATTTCCTTGCTAGTGGGTGTCAGAAAACATACACAGATGGGTAAAATATAAATTTAAAATGTTCTCCAATCTCTTTTGCACTGCTTCTTATTTTCTGGGAAATGAAAAACATTGAGGATTTGGGTAAAACATCTGGTAGTCAGAAATTCCCTCCATGTGTTCTGATGAAAGGGTGCACTTTTTCAGAAGGAAACAGACCCACATCTGTGGATACACACACACACACACACACACACACACACACACATCACCTCTACTGCTACCTCACTCCTCATCACCTCCCTGTGCAACACAAAGGCAAAACCAAGGGCTGATCTTGACTTTCCTTGGGGGCTTACATTTTTATGTTTGAGTCTAATGTCTTTGTCTGGCTGTTTGACAGACAAGTTTACTGGCAAGCAGTGAATTGCTGTTTATTCTCAATATTGCTCTGGCCAGATCCTTTAAGGCCAGTTCATCCCCATGTAGAGACATGTAATGACACATATAAAATAAGTCAAATGACATCGCCTTCAAACTGCTGCCTTGCGTTTAGATGGATTCAGTGGGGTCCTATAAGTCTTCATCGGGAGTCAACCTCACCCAGGTCTTAGGAACTCAGGGTGCCTCCAGGCTATCAGGAGAAGCGTGTGGGGGTGGATAATCACAGAGGAATAGTGTGAATGGACTCACAAGGGAAATGAGGCGCTTTGGAAACTTGGAGAACACACAGCACAATCACCAAAGGCCAGAAGGAGCAGTGGGTGGGTAATGAGGGGCAGAACCAAAAGGGATCTTTAGCAGAAGCTGGAGCAGGTGCAGTTTGGGATCTAGTAGGACGTGCAATTCTCACCCTTACTTGCCCATTGGACTTACCTTGGGAAAGTTAGAAATACTGCTGCCTGGGCCCCACCTCAGGGACTGATCTGATTCTAGAGTGCAGCCAGGGAATTAAAAATGTGTATAGTACCCCAGGGGGTTATAATGTTCAGCTGCAATTAGAAGAACCTAACCACCGTTAGGTTCTTTAAATGTTGTGCCTTAGAGAGCATGTCTAGAAAGTTTCCACACATGAATGCCTCACTAAAGTTGGATGATGGAAAAACAACAGACCCATGTGGAAACTGCTGTTTCCAATTTCTCAACAGGGTCTGAGTAAGCAAACATTAACCCTGTCTCAGTGTTTCTCAAGTTGCATTTCTGGGCCCCTTCTGTGTCAGAAACATGTGTGGCGATTGCTACAAATGCAGATTCTCAGACCTCACTCAGCCCTTCTTAAGATGAAGGAGGGTGAGGGAATTGCCAATGTTACCAAACTTCCCAGGCAAGGCTTTTGCATGCACGAGTTGGAGAATCTGCCTCCCTTCTGACCATCCAAGTTGGCCAGAGTTCCATGCTTATCAGTGAGGAAGCCATATGGAGTTCTTCCTGATTTCTCTATTCTCCACACTTCAGAGCACAAGAGCAGGAAAAGCTAGACCTTTGGATGTTGTTCAGAAAAAGGAAAAAAACAGCAAAATTTATTTTAAACCAAGGCTAAATAAAAGCAGAAGTAGGTTGTTAAAATAGTTCTTAGCTTTCTGATTCTATTCTGTATAAAATACCAAGACTGGATTGTGGAATCATTAGGACATTCTCATTGCATAGCCAGCATCTGGCCCCTATGTCCTCATCACAATCATTGTCTCGAATAGATGTAGATAGAAGATGAACCTGCTTATGGCTGTCATGTGTGTCAAAGGTTCATTTCATGAAAGGAGGTGACCTGTTGTACTTCTTGTGCCTGCCCCAGACTCTGACCACTATGAGGCAGTATCTGGGCTCTAGTCACCATGATTTCCCCAATATGAGCCAGCACAGTTCTTGGGTCATACTTGGTATTTAATGCCTATTGTTGAATGACTCAATGAATGGAGATGATAAGCTGCAAATCAGTTTCCATATTAGTTTTTACTGGAATACCACATATATTTAAATGAATTTCTCTCACTTCCAGTATTTTACAGAATGTTCATGGGGTAAATAAATAATATAGGTGCTTACTGATTTATATTTACATATTCATATTATACACACATGCATACAGACACACTTCATTGCCTTACAGATAAAATCCCATATTCTCAAATCATTCTTTCTTAACTGCTCACCTGAAAATGCGTTTCATTCTCTGACGTTTGAGAGACTTAATGCAGATTTAACCTTGATGGAGTGACTACTTTATATCAGGTACTATCCACCCTGGCTTCTGTGTCATTCTATCATCTCGTGCATTTTTCACAGCTTAGGTAGAGGCTTCCCCTCCTATTCTGTACATATCAGTATAGAATCAACATCAACATGGGCAGTATTTGAACCAGAGGCTTTCTAGTGGTTCTGTGCAAAGCTATCAGGTCAACAAATCAAGCTAAAAGGCATAGAAAGCTTCTTCAAAGCACATTTGCCAGAACATGGTGCTTTTTCAACCAGTTATTAAATTACCTTGGTGATTTGGCCATTGCTTTATATGATAAAATAGCAGGTGAAAGTATGAAGTGAGACCACTAGGCCTAGAGGAGAGAACTGTCAAATCACAAGACCTTTGAATTCCTATCCCCTCCCCAAACCCCCAGCCCTGGGCTGTCTTCCAGAAGTGGGGAATAGGCTCCTTCTCTGAATAAACTCCAGGGTGGGGCTTATCATTCAGCTTCAGGGACTGTTTTGCAATAAAATAGCCAACACCTCCCCAGCGATGACTCCTCTTCACTTGTCCACCCTTTCCAGGGAAATGCTGGAGGGAATCCTGACCCCTGGGAGCCTGACAGGGAAGAAAAGCAAAACCCTGTGCATTCACCAGCCTGGTTTCAGAGGAGCAGGCTTGTCTGAAAATTCTGACTGAGAGGAAAGGAAACATGTACCTGGGACTTCTCCTTGGCATCTCTGCTCACCTACAGCCCTGCTGGGCTCCAGGAGCAAAGAAAAGCTCAGGGGTCTCCGCAGAGAGCCTCAGGGAGGCTGTGAAACAAGCCACGAGCTCAGGATGGCCAGCTTTGCTCAGCGGGTCTCAGCCTCCTCTGGCCCAGCCTAGCTACTGCTTCTCCTTTTTGAAGAAGAAAGCTATCAGATGCTGAAAGTTAATTGTCCTCATTAGTTGAGTACGAAAGGTGTAACCTTCTGATGAGGACAAGGGCCCATTCCAGGGATCACTGTGTGGACTATTATAGTTCACAGATTCCAAACAACTGTTCTGTTGGTGCATCATGGAAGCTTAGCAGTTAAAAATAGGAACAAAACCCAGGCACTGTCTTTATAAATAGTTCCCAAGAAAGCACTTGTACAACCTTCCTGCTGTTCTGCAAAGAACCTGTGAGTCCTTCTGGGTAATAAAACCCCATGTCAGTAGGTAAAGAAATAATGCATTTGTGTATCTTTGTTCAATTTTCAGGTAGAGCAAACAGTTATCCGAAGTATATGCCAGAGGAACTATGTCAGAGATAGAGTCTATTAAGCCTGTAGGGTAACATACTTGATTGCAAAGACAGTGTATTTACCCCTGCGGGCTGTTATAGTTAGGATATCCATTTATGTCTCCTGCTAAATCATGTAGAGAGCTATTTTATGTGATCACTGTTCCACAGACTGGTTTAAGTGAAGGACCAATTTAGTGGAAGAAAAGAAAATATTGATATTGGGCAGTTTTATGAGAATGTAAATCAAATCCAAAGTTTGAGATCCAAAAGAATTAAATTATTGATGGTATGAATTAACTTTGGTACATTGTTCCTCATTCAAGGTGCATGAATTGTTCAATTCTGTGTTGTTGTTTTTTTAATTTAGAAAAAATAGATGCTATTATATATAGTTTGACTTTAAATCCTCAGTTACTTACAAATTGGAATGAATGTTTAAAAACAGAATGATTTTTCCAGGTTATGCTATTGGTCAGTTTATGTGGGCCAAGTAACATTTATTACCATTGTTATCATGCATAAATAAAATGATAAAGGGAAGAGAAAAAGTACCAGTTAAGGAAAACATGGTTTATTTTTGGCCTATCATAGTTCTTAGATACTACCTCCTTGTTCTGGAAAATAAAAAGCAAACATAGAATACCTTTTCTTCAAAACTATACTTTTTTTTTTTTTTTTAAGATTTTATTTCATTATTTTTAGAAGGACGGGAAGGGAGAGAGGCAGAGAGGGAGAGAGACATCAATGTATGGTTGTTTTTCACCTGCCTCCAGCCACAGACCTGATGGGAGACCTGGTTTGCAACCTTGTTATGTGCCCTGGCTGGGGAATCGAACCTGTGACCTTTGGGTTCGCAGGCTGGCACCTTATCAAAACTATACTTTTAAGGCCCTGGATGGTGGAACAGTGGATAAGACTCAGGTCTGTGAACCCAAAGGTTGCTGGTTCGAATCCCCAGCCAGGGCACATATACCAGGTCCCCAGCCAGGTCTCCAGCCAGGTCCGTAGCTGGAGGCAGGTGAAAGGCAACCATACATTGATGTCTCTCTCTCTCTCTCTTCCTCTCTTCCTTCCCCTCTCTCTGAAAATAATAAATAAAATCTTAAAAAAACAAAACAAAAAACAAACACTATACTTTTAATGAAAGGCTTTTCTTTTTTACTTAATGTCCAAAATTTATATTTGGAAAGGATTCTGACAGAAAAAAAAAAAGGCTCTCATACACTCTTACATACAACGCAACTTATCAGCTATAGGTAACCTGATTCTAACTGCTTGTGGTATGAATGCCTCCTAAGTGCAAGCTAATTGATAGCCTGTATTCTAATGTTCTATGTGACTTACTGATGGCAATGCTGTTGTTAAGGGTGTGCTATTCTGTCAATATTGAGTCAAAAAACAACCCTGCAAAAACATTCTTACCACAATCTGTTGACTATTCCAGACAAGAATACAAGCGCACATAGTTTAGTATCACCAAAAATAAATTAGTTATCAAGAGAGAAAGAAGCTGGAAGTGTACCATTTTGCCTTTGGTTGAATGTGAGAATTACCAAGGTGATTACATACTTATCACATTGTTTTCATTGTGTTCTTACCAATTTCCTATCAGCTACACTCTTTCTGAAACCAAGGAACACATCCAGCCATCTAGCTTTGCAAATACTCTATAAATTTTACTGAATAAATGAAGGGTGAAATGAATGAACAGAAGTAGCTTGTATCAAGGATATTTAAATATTCTGACTGATCTTTTATTGTCACTTTCAGTTATCACACTAACTGTTTATGTATTAGATGAAAAATATCACATAATTTACCTGTCTACTTTAATTTTATCAATAGTAGCCATATTGAGTACAAAACTTCAAGGTTATGGTGAAAGTTTAGTAAGTGATTTTTTTAAGTGTTTTTGAAATCAGCAGATGAAGAAGAAATCTTAGCAAAAGCAGATGTAGAAATTATACAGTTATCCAAAAAGAAAATGCCAGGACCAGGGACATATCATTGGTTTTATATGTGGCCCTAAGCTAAAATTATGTCACAAGACCACTTCTTTTTTTTTTTTTTTTAAAGATTTTATTTCATTATTTTTAGAAAGAGGGGAAGGGAGAGAGGCAGAGAGGGAGAGAGATATCAATGTATGGTTGCTTTTCACCTGCCTTCAGCCACAGACCTGACTGGAGACCTGGCTTGCAACCTTGTTATGTGCCCTGACTGGGGAATCGAACCTGTAACCTTTGCGTTTGCAGGCTGGCGCCTTATCCCCTGTGCTACCAGCCAAGGCTACAAGACCACTTCTAAGCCAGTCATCTTAAGGGGATGAAATTACCAAGATTGTCTTAGAATAATCATACTTCATTGAGCTGAGAGGGGCCCAGTTTCTCCCACTGCCCGAAGCTACCCAAAACCTGAAGAAAATTAGAGTTCTGTTAATATATTAGTATGAGTCATATTTGGGTTTATATTGGAAGAAAGTCAAAACAACACTGTCTATTTTATTTCCCTCTCACATAGAAATTCAGTGATGGGCAGTGCAACTCCATGCATTGTCAAGACTGGGCTTATTTTATTTTTTTGCCTAACTATAATTAAGATGTGACTTACATTGTCAAGGTGGCTGCTGAAGCCCCAGCCATCACTTTCATATCTCATACAGGAAAAGGAAAAAGAAGGTGGAGCCCCTTCTTCTTAGAGATTTTTCAATAAGCTCAAGAAAATGGTTTTCTTATAACTCATTGGCCAGAAGTTTGTCACAGAGTGATACTTATTTACAATGAGGGCTGGGAAATGTGCCCTCATTTTTTGATGTGCCCAGTCAAAAAATAGGGTTTGTTGGTTAGGAGGAAGGGGGAAATGGATATTGGAGCAAGTAAACTAACATACTATTATAGGTAGCAATGCCAAACAGATGGTGTAAATGAGACACGGAGGAGGAAAGTAGAGCATATAGGAAACACCTATATTCTCCACCATCCCACGTATTTCTGCTATAAGTAATTTTAGGCAGTGAAATGGTCCCACAGTGAAAGAACAGAAAGGAGAGGCAAAGGACATTGTAAATCAGCAAAGTGTGGAAACTGTGTACAGATAATTAGGATTATGTTTTGCACTCCATCATTTTTTAGCCTTCTTGGAGTAGTTTTCATATGAACAGATATTATTTTTCCAAATATGGCAATGCAAAAGTCAAGGTATGAATGATCTTTTCAGAATAACTATCTTAATTAGCAACAAGGTCACCTTTGGAAGAAATTATTACCTAGAAGGATAGGCTTATTATGAAAATAATCAGTTCCCCTGTAAGTAGAAGAAAGAGGTAAATGAGGAGCTAATTAGCTACAGTAAGCTGTGGGGAATTTATTGGTAAATTAGAGTCCATATGTGTAAAATTTCATTATTATAATGACAACTGTCTTCTTTATTTTTTAAAGGTAGCCAACCAGGTTGTTCAAGCTCTACTCACTCAAAAGGTAGGTCACTTTCTGGCTTTATTATTTTCAAAGTACCTAAGTGCATAGATTGAAACTCATTGTTAAACTAGGAAATTGTGATTGATAGATGCAATAATTTTCTATTTATTCACTTAGGCTAAAATCGTGTGTATTTTAGATTTACATCATCTAAATTTTAACCTAAGTGAATGAAGTAACATCAATGACCAATAGAAACCTAAAATTCAAGCCCTTGGTAAAGTAAAAGATGAAAAATTTCCATGTACTTAGATGAGTAGCAAACCTATCATTTTTACCTAGTAAATGCAAAGATCGAATATGTTGGTGGATCCCTGCAGTTCCTATAAACTGAATGGCCTCTTACAGAAAGCACTAACAGAAGCCAAAATTTTAGCAAGAGATCTTTGAGGTTATGAAAATTATTTAATTTCTCAGGGCCTTAGTTCCTCTTCTGTTAAATAGGGATAACAGTGCCCATCTCCCAGAATTGCTATGGTTATTCCACGATGTAATGTGTGTCAAAATCATCACATTATACACTTTAAATACATACAATCACATTTGTCAATTATCCCTTGATCAAATTAGAAGAAAAACAAAAGGTAATTTCTAAGCATGAAATTTCTATACCTTCTTTGCTGTCTTCCTATTCTGCCGTCAGACCATATAATATCATGTTATTAGGCCAGAGTTGGTAAATACAGGTAATTGCCTACATTGGCTGGTGAATTTTATTGACCCTTTTCCATCTCTTTCCATAATGTTTCTCAGAGGCTAAATTTTAAGTCTTTCACATTTTGTTTATTCTCTTATTTCTCTGTGAGATAGAACTTCCTCTGTAAAAGGGAATCTTAAATCATGTGGCTAATTCAAGAAGGATTTGGCTAATGAGAGCAAAAATAATTTATGACATTTTGATTTTAGTTGAAAATAATTTTATTAGGGATTGACCACTTCTCATAGATATATTTAAGTAAGTGGTATTTTAAATGTACACTATAGATGCACGATGATATTTTTGTTAGACTTTCTCCCCCAACTACTTATGTCAAAATATCATGCTTCCTGCTGCAAATGATTTTAACTCTTGAGGTTTTACATTAACATCACATAATATAATAAGATGTGAGGATGTCATTATACTTATGTAAAGTTAGAATTAGGTTCCATTTTGACTAACAAAAATCTAAAATAATAGTGGCTTATGTAAGCTAAAAATGTTGTTGATTTCTCACATCTAAATCCACAGGTAGGTAGTACAGGACTGGTATGGTGACACTGCTCCATAAAGCCCATGGAGTCCCTGCCATCCCTGGTTTCTCTCTTCTTATTCAGTGAGATATGTATGACCTCCATTTCCAAGGTTACTTCATGGTCTAGTATGGTTGCTCTAGCTACAGTCACCACACCCGCATTCCAGCCATCAGGAAGGAAGAAAAGCTAAAGACAATGAAAAGGGTAAAAGGCATGCACCAGCTATCTTTTAAAGGGGGCTTTCAAAAGCTTTCATATTTCACTACTTACATCTCCTTAAACAGACCTAAGTCACAGCCACAAAGTCATATATAAGGAATCTGGTAATGAAGTGTTTATTCTGGGTATGTGCCCAACTGAACATTTATGGACATAGCATTGTGGAAGAAGGGGAGAAACAGATGTTGAAGAACAATGTACACATTCTGACATAACATATTTAAATACCTTTCCTTTTTCAAAGGCTTTAATTTCTCACTGGCTTCCCTCCTATTAGAGACTCTATGCTCATTTTATTACAAACCCAAGGACTGAAGGGAGCACTGTTGCAGCTCCATGTGCATCTTCTGAAAGACTTCTAATGCCTGTCCTTTTAAATGGTGCCTCAGGAAAGAGTCAAGGAAACTGCCTGGTACAATATAAAGGAAAATGGGACTCTTCAGGTCAGCCACGGAAAATAGCGGCACAAATCCAAGTAAAAACTACTAAACAGATAAATCCACCACAGTACAGTTCAACAGCGAGATGCAGAAGGACATGTTACCTTGAGACAGCATTCCCCAGGGGCACGGCCAGGTGGGAGGAGACACCAGGGCTCTCTGAGACCCCATAAGAATCATGTTCTGTAGGGACGTGTGCCTCCCAGTTTTTATAGGGACTGTGAAACTGCAGTAGCAATGACTAAAACTTCCTTAATTAAGAGCACAATATAGGAAGTGAAATGTCTCTAAAATGCAGCTGGGAAAACTCATTGTAAAGAGACTGTACCTCTTACAGAGGCACAGAGTGAAAATAGAAATCTTGAGTGATTTATCCAAGTCGCAAAAATAATTGTTGATGTGAAATTGGAGTCGTAACTATCCAGTTTCAGAATATATCTTTTGTTAAGTCACAAAGTCTAACCTGCTGTGGCTTCAGCTCTTCTCCAGGCAACCAAAAAATCATTTTTCATGACATACCCTGAATCAGCCCAGATAAGCATCCTGCAGCCACAGAATGTACTTCTTTTCACAAAATTAAGAAAAAAATTATTTATATGAACTTAACAGTTCCTGTTACGTGGACATATATTGCCCTAGTCAACTAAGTCGATTTATCTTAAAACTCTGTGGATTCCCTTAAAAGAGTAGAGTGTACCTCTGTTAGGTCCCAAAGTGACAATATTAAACTCAGCTCATATCCATTTATGGCTCCAAATCATAGGTTTAGGTTGACAAGGGCAAGAGAAATCAGTAATATTTAAGTCTGAAATATATTTATCTTCATTAAGTCAATTACATTCACTGAAAATTAACTCTTTTAGACTCTTCAATGTGTGTGTGTGTGTGTACCACTAGCACCAAACTTGGAAGAAACACACTAACCACAACCTCAACCTTAGCTGCATGTTCCTCAGGGTAACCAAATAGTTTATGGTGGCTTTTCTTTACCAACATAGAATAATACTCTTGCATCTTGAATCTGGCAGTATAGCCATTAGATAGGAGCAGAATGCAATTTTGTAGCCTGAAACTGCAAGAACTTCAAACTCCTATATATTGCCCAGGTAGGAGGGGCAGCCAGGCCACCTGGGCCCATTTGTTTAGCAATGGTGTCTGTAGGGTCTGGTTCCTTGAAGAGGGTCTGTTTGTACAGGGCTTGGCAAACGTAGGTTTACACTTGAATACACGGAACAGTTTATTCTTGTATTATAATATTGCATTGTTTTCCATGCCAACTATTTTTGCCCACCCCTGTATTTATGGTGCACTTACAAGAGGTCACATCCCATGTCCAGCACTTTAAATGTACTGAGTTACTTTGTTTTCACTGCAGCCCTGTGAGGTAGGACTAAGAAAACTATCTGCCCACAGTTCTGTTTTTCAGAAGTGGCAAAATCCATCCTCTCACCTGAGACAGCTACACTCAGATTCCATGCTCTCATCCTCTGAACCACCCAGCCTAACAATCCCTTTCAGTCACCTCCTGGTTTTCCCATTCTATTCGGCAGGCAGAGGAGATGTTATGAAAATTAACATATGGATTGAAATCCAATCATTACTATGATCTCAGGAAATAAAACGAAAGAGCAAGGTAGCCAATAAATTTCTTGGAATTTGGAAATATTGCCATAACTCACTCGCAAGAACATTCAGAATTTGCTGCATATGGAGTCAAAACTGACTCTTTAATTTGGAGTTAAGCTTTCTTAACGTCAATCTTAATTAGGACTATAGAATTTCACAGTTGCCAGGGACTTCAGGAGCACTTAATCCTGAGACTGTCAACAGCTTTGGTAATGGGCTCTGCTCACTATAATAACATGAGCTGTTCAGCCATGGCCCAAACTGAAACTGTGTCAATGCAAATGTCTTTAGGATGAAGGCTCATACTCTTCAGTTTGCTACAAAATTCATCACTTCCTCAACGGCCTGACTGGGTCACACATTTAGTAACCTGCCCTACCTTTTAATGATGTGTGATGTTGAGGCCTTTGGTGAGTCTGAAATGTGGCCAGCCTTTTCCAGAATGGCTTCTCTTCTCACAGAAGTCTTAAAACCCTTGAAAGAGAAATGAATGTGTCATTGACAGCCACTGAGAAGATAGAGCTTGGTAGATGTGGTGGCCGTTAAGCTTCAGGAAGCAATTGAAGTGGCACTTCACAAACCACCTCATGACACAGCTGGGACAGTCCTTTTTCCAAAAGCCTGGTTTTGTGCAGGAGCTCAGTTTACAGATGAGGAAACTAAAGTCCAACCAGCATAAGTTATTTCCTTCAGGTCACGTGGGCCCAGAGCTCAGGCCATTACCTCCCAATCTAATGTATTCCCATGATAAACACTGCTCCTGGAATAGCCATACCACACTAATACCATTTTTACATGAAAAAATCAGATTTAAATAGTTTTCAACGATACGCTAATGATAATGTCAGTAAATATCCTGCTTCTAAGCAATCAGCATTTTCTGTAATTTACTTTGGCAGGGAGCCAGGTGACAATTCTGCTCTAAATGCATGAAGTAACTGTATTCCACAAGTACTAGATAGCAGTGAATCCAGTGCAGGTGAAACTTTTAATGTGTGGATGGTCCAGGGAAGTTAGGCTTTGAGATTAACATTCACAGAGCCCTTTTTGATCAGTGTATCATATTGCCCAGTATATTTTGCCCTCACAGTAAGCTGCCGATTCCTTACCCTCTGTTCCCAACTGCTAGTGACCATACAGATTGCAAGGAAAACAGGTCTGGCTATTTTCTTGAACCCAAAGACCATTGCACTTTCTTACATGGGGTTAAATTAAGCCAAATATTTGGCATTATTTTCCACTGATAAAATTATATATTGTGTCTTGTTTTTGATTTCAGAAGACACAATCTTATATTTTTGATAGGAGTCTCCTTGAGACATGCCAGGGAGTCAGAGAAAAAGGAGGGCTGTGAGAGAAGACGAAGTCCAGCACCTGCTGTGAGCCACAATCCCAGACAATAGCGTCTACATAGAGGAGAGTTATCTTATTTTCAGTGCTTTACTTGGGAAGAATACGCTCATTCTCGCCTCTAACTGACGGGGTCAGACTAGTAGCTCTCGTACCAGCCCTCAGCATGTCCTCTGTGTCAGTTCCCATTGTGGGCACAGAGGAAACGGAGAAAGCCAGCTGCCACACTGCCTAGGTCTCACTGTAACAGAGAAACTGTGAATTTTTTTTTCTCTCTTTCCATCTGTTTATATATGTGCACATGGGCACATACACATGGTTTTAACTCAATTCCTGTGATGATAGTTGTCTGGCAACAGGTACCATCTTCAGTTTGAAGAGAACAAAAACATTGGAAAGAACAACATAGGCAATTCTTTCATGTCTATGAACTTTTAATCCGGCTCAGTTCTGTTTGTCAGTTGATTGTAAGAACTGTGTCACATTCCTAAAGTTTCCACCCACCCCTTGCTCTGTGTTTTAGATGTGCCCAGGGTGATGAACAGTCCGTCCTCTAGGTCGATAAACTGTGTCCCTGCTAATACACTCTTACCACCTATAGTAATGGCCATTGAAATCAGGCACTTGTACAAAACTCTCTATAGTGTATATTGATTTTTTTTTCTCCTACTTATTTTTTACCTACCTAAAGAACTCTTTCAAGTTATTCTCAGTTTTGCTGCTAGAAATTGCTGATGGTATTCCCAACAGGTCTCCTTTTCCCTTACAAATCTACACTTGTTTGCTCCTGTTCACACATCTTCACCTGCAAACGAGAATAAGTGTGTTTTCCCACCCTACTGGTCCTATTAATATTTATTTACCTCAGAGTCAAGTTTTATTAATTACTGAATTAGCAGCAATAAAAACAATTAGTGGTTGGGAGCAGGACGTGTTATATACATGCTAATAACAAACATTAGCACTAATGACACACAGAGGCTGAATACTAAATAAATAAAATAAATTTAGCCTTTTAATTTGAACAGTGCCTAGGGCCCCCGGACGGCCTCTGCCAAATGGCCTGTGTGCTTCTGCGTGTGCGCACCCGCACCCCTGACCTGGCCTCTGATGCCCGCTGCCCTCCTGGGTTTTGCACCTAGGAGCCTCATTCTGAACATGGCATTTCTTTCCTCCAGCTGGTATTTGTAGGCAGCAGTCCGTTGAAAACATGTCACGTGTAAGCTGCACGTGTTCACTAGTGCAGCTAGTTCAGAGGAAGGGCAAGTTTCACTTTTAAACTAAAAAAGTGAGGAGGCTGGAAGTTGTGCCATGCGTTACACCTTCGCCTGGTTCTTTGCCTCCCCCTCCACTCTCGGCCTCCCAGAAATACAGTGAATAAGCATGGATATGATGTGACTCCTCAGAAGCTAATTCTTTCTAGCTTCATTCTTAGGTTGACACAGGCCATGGAATAGACCCACTCCTATCTGCGACTCATGTGTAGGCCCTGGGGGTCAGAGCTGGTGACTGGTGCTCTCTGTTGCTTATAAAACTTTGAGGAAAGCCTGTAGCTGCCCCATGTCAGAATACTTAGATGGACAAAGTAGAAGTATTGAGAAACTTGAGCTCTCTCGATCACACCATCACTAGAGAATAGAATTCATTATCATCATCACTTTTAACAAAATAATTGCAGAAATGTATGAAGGCCCTACTACATTGCTAGAGGGTAGAATCCGAGTGTAAAAATAATACGTTTGTGCTGTTGTTTATTTGAATATCTCCTTACAGCCTCCTTTTGAGGAATGTTCCTTCTAAAGGACAAGATAAGTCTAGAGCATAAAACAAAATCAAGTCAAAGGAGCAGATGCTGGATGTCATGTAAAAGACATGGAGGGCTCACTGGAGTTCCGGGGAAAAAAAAAGAGCCGTTTTTGAGGGACACCAGATAAAAGTGTCAGAGAGGAGCTAGATGGAATTTGAATTGGATGTCAATCAGAGAGCCAGACCCAGACTGGAGAAAGAAGTGGATGAGAAGGGAAAGTGATTGTGGCAGAGGCCGGAGGGTGGTGAGGAAGGATGCATGCGGGGCTTGGGAGAATAACAAGCAGACCCCTGTGCTTTGCATGGTAAGAGCAGAAACCTTTTTTAAAAAAACATGAAATAGTGAACGTTAAAGTTCAAAATATACAGAGTCAGCTTTTGATGAATCTTGAATCGGGAAGTTATTCCAGTCTTTCCTGAACTGCATCAAAGAGGATGTCAATATTTACATACTGTAAGTATCTTCATCGCAAGTTAGTTTGGAAGGCAGTTCCTTGATGGGATTGGAGAGAATTCCAATCCCTTGTCAGCTGCCCCCATAAGAGCTGAGAAAGGTCTTCATGGTGTTTGAACTATTCAGGAGAACTGCTCCCAAAGGATGACAAGGTACAGTTGCTCTACTTCCCCAAAATGGAGACCAAAATGCCCCAAAAGCTTTAGAAATCCACTAGTTCAGAGGAAGGGCAAGTTTCACTTTTAAAGCCTTCACTCCCACTAAATGCCTCACTGACTCTATCAGCCACAGTGCTGGGGATTTCAACTCCTTTCCACAAACAACAAGGAGAGGCTCCATCAAAAGTGATAGTTTCTTTAGTTCATCAAATCTCTATTCACTGCAAAAACATTATTGTCCTTGTGGTTTGTGCTTTGTGATTGCTTTTATGAAGACAATGAAAAGGCAAAATATATAGGTGGAAACTTAAATTGACTTTATATCACTAAGATTTACCATCTTCAAAAATAGCAGGCTGGATGAACACATTTCTGATTTCAAGGTGCTTTCCAAAAAAAAATTGTCCTGCACACAATAATTCTGTCAGACAATAAGCTGTGGAAGACAACATTGTGTGTGATTTACTTCTGGGGGCTTTGAAGAACAAAAAAAAAGATTTTTTACTAATACGAGATATCAGATAAAATATGGTTACAATATGCTAAGTTATCTTTCGGTTATAGATTTTTTTTTCCCTTTCAATGTGTTTGTTGTAGGATCTAAGGGAAGAATGTGTAAAGTTGAAAACAAGAGTGTTCGATTTGGAACAACAGAATCGAACATTAAGTACCCTATTCCAGCAGCGACTGAGACCAACTTCTGATCTGCTCCTCCAGGTATGTGGTTTTGTGGAAAACAACCTTTGCTACTCAAGTGCTATTGACAAGAAGGTACTTAAATTCAAAACTTATCAATATCTCCATGGGCAAGGCACATTATATCAGAACCTTGATTCTTTCCCCTCTCAAGGGATGTCATTAAAATTGAACATCTCTCAAATTTATGACTTTTTAAAGCTACATTTAGATAAAAATGTATCAACAAATAATACATGGTAAAAGGGACAGTCAGAAGGTGTCCTCTCATAAACTAAGCAAGATCATGGGAAGGCATCAAGAAGTAATTGATTACTTGGGGGATCAGTTTTAGTAATCTTGTATTCCATAATAAGCAAGGAAGCATTTTATGTAATGCCTGAGGTTCGTTCATCTTCTCTCTCCTCCTCCTCCTGCCTCCTCCTCCTCCTTCTCTTAACAGTACTTTCTATAATCTGCAGAGTGTTTTACAGATTCTCTTTTCCCAAGTGGGCCCATCAAGCTCTTTCTTTACTTGCTTTGATAGTGTGCAAAGTCCTAGAAAGTCAAACTATCAGCGGATCCTGATAAAGTTCTCAAGACTATGTCCGACTACAGGAAAACACATGAATTAGCAAAGGGGGCTGGATGGTTGATCTTTGTTGTTCTCTCTCTTTTTTTAATCCTATTAATGTGCATATTTGCTCAAACAATCTTTGCTCAGAGCATTCGGAGGCCTAGCTTGTAAAGGGTTTATAAGGTTTCACAGGGACAATGTACTAGTGTTGAAAAGCCTCATCATATGCCTCGTGGTTACTGGATTAGGCAGTGTACATATAAAATATTTCCATCATCTTAGAAAGTTCTGTAGGACACTTTTCCAGGTAGTTGAGACAGTGTTGCTAATTTGTCCTCTGAACTTTGGCATAAACATCTTTCCCTGACTCCTCAGAGAAATAATGAAATGTTGTACTTCATTTCAGAGAAAAAGCTATTTCCTAAAAGCTGAACATCAAAATGTAACCCCACCCCAACTAAAATTCAGAATTTTGTAATTCTGAACTACAAACTAGATCTCAGCTTTTAAATTAATTTCCTTTCTACTTTATCTTTTAGAGTATAATTCATAATTTCACTCAAAAATTGTGTAGAAAATAACATAACGCTATTCTGTTTCCTAGTCCCAACCCCAATAAATATTGGTCATAGAGAATCTTGCATTGTAAAAACTTGTGTTTATTTTCCTCTCTCATAATCAAGATCAATACAATTACTTTTAATAGCTGTTGCATATTCACGAATTTTTTTCTTTCTCCTGTTTTAACTTGAGGCTTTTCTGGAACAGTGTTTAAGGATCTGTGTATTCTCTGTTTATGAATGATGATGGTTTGTTTCCATAGTAGATGTGTGATTGTTCTGTAAGCTTTTTCATTGGCCATCACAAATTTCTTAACTCCTTATCCAAATGGCGGGAAATGGTGTATATGCTCACAATAGAACTCACTGTTTATTCATTGGGTGTATTCAGCCAACACACTTCCAAGAGCCATTCTAAAGGAAATGACTCTTTAAAAAGATAGGCTAAAAATAGTTCTGTAAAGGAGGATGATAAGAAAATGTGATGCCTACCCTCTAACACCTTACAGCTACCAATTAGACAAGTTTCTAGCTTTCCAGGTCTGTTTATTAATTGATTTTCAATTAATTGATTAAATGATCTTCATTTTCTGGTGGCACAAATACATCTGGAGCATTGGCTAAAGGAAAAGCAGTCTGAGCCTGCTTTGCACCTATGTCAGCTCTGTAATTACCTGTTGAATGTAATAATGAATAAATGACAGTCATTCTGCAAGTTGGGGAGTTATTTTTGCATACACCTGAGAGAATTTTATGCCTCCGCCGCTTCTTCTGAACTTCTGTCTAATGTGGATGTTTTGAAACGGTGCAGCCATGTCGGATCAGCCCCGTCTGTCTGAGGATGCAGCTGTGGGATGTGGTAAACCCACCATTGCCCTGGGCTCGGATATTATAGACCTCATAGCTCCTGCCTGTGCACTGGAGATTCAGGACAATAGGTTTCCCAGTCGTTTTCTGCAAATCTTAGGAAACTATCTTAGTTGTTATCTGCTGAATACAGTCTGATGGTTCTCCTTGATCTGAAGTACTCAGTCACCTACAGAGAAATTTAGAAAGAAGACTATTAAAACAACCCATTGTGATTTTCATAGATATGTTGTAAATAGCAGAAAAGGAAATTTATGAGAAACAGCAATTCTTTGTCCCTCAAAAATAAATAATAAGAAATTGCATGGATATTATCAGTCAACTTCTTGTTTAGGAGGAACATAAAAGGGATAGTTCTAGGGTTAGTTGACAGATTCTGGGAAACTTACAAAGGTAACCAAACCAGGTCCATGCTGGGAAGGAAAAAAAAGCCTAACTTGAAAATTGTAATCTTAAGAATGGCAATAAATTTCTCTGTTGATCCCGATTTCCAGAATGATATCTCTGGAACTATGTATAGTCACAAGTCAGATCAAGAGGACCTTCTATATGAAAACCAACAATTTGAGCTAAATTCTAAAGAATTGAGAAGCCAGAATCACAAATGAAATCTGAAAGTAATGATCTTAAAGGAACCTGGGTCTCTAACTAAACTTATTTGAACTACTGGCCAGATTAACCAGTGCTCACCATTTCCTCTTGTAAATCATATACTAAACAACACTCAATTTACTGAACATGGGCAACTAACACAGAACTCTATACTAGTATATTTCTCTTACAAGTTGAGTTGATCTCTATGAATAAATTGTGTTTATAACTCAGTATGCTTATGTCAGAACTACATATCATGGTAATTATGTAGTTTTTAACTACTATATAAACCAGTGATATATGGTACAAAAAGAATTGTTTCTATAAAACAAAGTTGAGTGCTTCAAAAACATCTAGAAAAGCAAGTCACTAAAAAGAAATGTTTGTGACTGAATAAAATATAGATGTCTGACTGTAAAAAAAAATGTGAAAGACAGGGAATTGTGTTAAGAGGCATTCTGCATGCAAATTGCTTCCCAAATGCCTTTAAATTCTTGTCCCACTGTTAAGAAAAACAAAAACTAGAAAGCATGCACAATGCATAAAGCATGTTTTTGATGCCAAAAAACAAACATTGGAGAACACTAATATTAGGACCCCTAGGCATAAAAGCTTACTTGACCCTACCAAAAATGCTATTTAGCAAATACATTGCGCTTATCGTGTATTAAGTACTACTCTATAATCTTTACAGTGTTCACTAATTTAATCTCCATTACAATCCTAGAGTAGAAACTCTCACTGTACCCATTTTACAAATGGGGACACAGGCACAACGAGGCTAAAGTTGCCCACTGGAAATGGACAGAGTGGGGATTTAAAGCCTCAGTAAGTTCCTCCCTTTTACCTCCTTTCTCTGTGACTTCTGCATGAAACAGAAATGGACATGAGGGATGTTTTTCTGATTCTGACTCTGACATTTTGATTAACTGGTGCACCTGTGATTGAGTCAGGTCCGGGGGCATCTGCAGTGCACTCATAATAAGGAGCCTACCATTGTTAGACGCATTTCTGAAAGGCTCTTGATTTGTTAGCATCCAAGAATTTCCCCTCTCCTGCTTTTGTCTTGTTTGGGATACCTGTGTTATCATCCTGATAGGACATCATTCTCATATTTTCTGCCTGACACTTTTTCCTTTTTCTTTTTATCTGATATTTCAAAGAGTCCTAGTACCCATATCATTAGGCCAAGAGAAAAAGGAAAGAATGTTATAATGTTGATTATCCACACAAACAGTTGAAAATCTTGACAGCTAAGAACCAAAGTGTAAAAATTTGCTGTCACTTCCTAGAGTGCTGACTTTTTGTTTGGTAGTGTTTTGTTTTATATTATTTTAGATGAGCTGAGAGGATCTTAGAATTCTCTATGTGCTTCTGATTTTTTTTTTTCCTACACTAAATCTTTATTTTCAGACTATAAATCATCCAAGAGTCTTATTTGGCAGGATGCTACTTTACACACTCACCTGTCCACCTATTCACAAGCATGAATCTTGTTTTCAGAAAACCAACCGAATGCTGCCACCTCTCAGGATCCTTCCAAGGTCATTGTGGTTCTCCCTTCAATTCCCTTGCTGGAGCCCCTGTGGTGTTGATGACCCATGCCACACAATTAGGCAGCTCATGGTCCAGTATGGAATCATGTAATCCTCATCTCTTCTGGTGGAGATCATGCCGTGCAACCCCACTCTCCAGGGGTTTCATGTTAACTTTTCATTTCATCTTAATAGTCATCTCCTTTTGGGCAAAACGTTTGTAAATGTGACATTTACCCTTCCACAGGTATTATCAATGTTCATGATACATACTCAGTGTGTTGATGGCTTAATACTTACATATATACATGTTTTATTTAAATTTGTGTGTTGGGGAATATTTACTTTTCTTTGTTTATTTGTTTGATTTTATATGCAACAATCTCATTGCCTTTATGCTTTTTCTTCCAGTTTTATTGAGATATAATTGACATGTAACTCTGTGTATCTTTAAGGTATAAGTAATGATTTGCTATATGTATATATGTATATATTGCAATATATGTATATATTGCAGAATGATCACCATGGTAAGTTTGGTGAACACCTAGCACCTTAATAGTTACTATTTATTTCTTGTGATGAGAACTTTAAGATCTACCCTCTTAGCAGATTTCAAATATACAATACAATATTGTGAACTATAGTCACCATGATCTCCAGGTCTAATTTACCTTATAAATAGAAGTTTGTTCTTATAATCTACTTTGTCAATTTTCCTGACCCCACCACCACCACCCACCTGTGACAGTCATCAATCTATTCTCTGCTCCTATGAGTTTTTTATTCTACATATACAGATCATATACTAATATTTGTCTTTCTATGTCTGACTTATTCTACTTAGCATAAGTACATATTACAATGTCTTTTTTATCTATTTACCCATTTATGGACACTTAGACTGTTTCCATGTCTTGGCTGTTGTAAATAATGGAGGTACAAGTATCTCTTCTTTGAGATGTGATTTCATTTTCTTCATCTCTATGCCCAGCATTAGAATTGCTGGGTCATAAGTAATTCATTCTTTTTTTTTCTTCTCTCTCTCTCTCTCTCTCTCTCTCTCTCTCTCTCTCTCTCTCTCTCTCTGTCCTTTCTCTGTCCTTTCTTTCTTCTTTCTTCCTTCTTCTTTCCCTCCCTTCTTTCTCTCTCTTCTCTCTCTGTTTCTTTTCTTTCATTCAAAATCTCCATACTGTTTTCCACAGCGGTTGCATCAATGTATTGAACATTCCCACCAACACTGAGCAAGGGTTCTCTTTTCTTCACATCCTGCCAACACATGTGTCTATTGTCTTTTTTTTTTTTAAGATTTTATTTCATTATTTTAGAAAGAGGGGAAGGGAGAGAGGCAGAGAGGGAGAGAGACATCAATGTACGGTTGCATTTCACCTGCCTCCAGCCACAGACCTGACTGGAGACCTGGTTTGCAACCTGGTAATGTGTCCTGGCTGGGGAATCGAACCTGCGACCTTTGGGTTTGCAGGCCGGTGCCTTACCCACTGTGCTACCAGCCAGGGTTATTGTCTTTTTTATTGAATTTATGGGGGTGACATTGTTAATAAAATTATATAGATTCCATGGGTACAATTTGACAGTATATCAAGTATACATTGTACTGTGTAAACAGTACTATAAGTCAAGTTTCCTTCTATCATCCTTTATCACCTCCCCCCAGCCCCACCTTTTTTTCCTCCAGTAACCACCATATTATTGTCTATGAGTTTTTTCACTTAATTCCTTTACCTTTTGCACCCAGCCTCCTACCTCCTACCTCTGACCATTGTCAGTCTGTTCTCTGTATCTATGAGTCTGTTTCTATTTTGTTTGTTAGTTTATTTTGTTCATTAGGTTCCACATATAGGTGAAATTATTTCGTACACGTCTTTCTCTTATGGCTTATTTCACTTAGCATAATACTCTCCGGGTCTTTCCATGCAGTTTCAAAAGGTTAAGATTTCTTTCTTTATTGTGGCTGAGTAGTATTACATCGTGCAAATGTACCACAGCTTTTTTTATCTGCTTATCTTACTGAAGGGTACTTAGGCGGCTTCCAAATGATGGCCATTCTCACAGGCATGAGGTAATGTCTCATTGTGGTTTGGATTTTAATTTCCTTGATGATTAGTGATGTTGAACATGTTTTCATATGTCTCTTGACCATCTGTTCATGTCTTCTTTGGAGAAATGTCTGTTCAGGCCATCTGCTCATTTTTTAATCTGATTATTTTTTAATGTTGAGTTGTATGAGTTTTTAAAATATTAATACCACATCAGATGTATGGTTTGCATATTTTATCCCATTCAGTAGGTTGTCTTCTTTTTGTTGATGGTTGGTTTTCTTTGCTGTTCAGACGTTTCCATCATATGTAATCTTTTTGGTTTATTTTTTATTATGTTGCTTGTGCTTTAGGCGTCATATCCAAGAAGTTACTGCCAAGTTCCATGTCAAGGAGTTTTTTCTCTTTTCTAAGAGTTTTATGTTTTAAAGTCTTATATTTAAGTCTTCAATCCACTTTGAATTAATTCTTGTGAGTGGTATAAGATAGTTTCATTCTTTTGCATGTGGACATACAATTTCCCATCACCATTTATTGAAGAGACTCTTTTTTCTCCATTGATTATTCCAGACAAATATTAATTGACCATATATATTTGGATTTATTTCTAGACTATTAATTCTGTGTCAATGTTTAAGCTGATACCATACTGCTTTGATTTCTATAGCCTTGTAGTATAGTTTGAAATCAAGAAGTATGATATCTCCAGCTTTGTTTTTTCTCAGGATTTCTCTGACTATTCAAGATCTTTTGTAGCTTTAAACAAATTTTAGGATTTTTTTTTATTTCTGTAAAAATTGTTATTGGAATCTTGATAAGGAATGAATTGAATCTATGGATTGATTTAGGTGGTATGGACATTTTAATAACATTCATTTTTCAATCCACGAACATGTCTTCCAATTTATTTGTGTCATCTTCAGTTTCTTTCACCAGTGTCGTACAGTTTTTGGTGTAGAAGTCTTTTACCTCATAGATTAGGTTTATTCAAATTATTTTAGCATTTTTATGCTATTATAAATGGGTTGTTTATTTTATTTCTTTTTAGATAATTAGTTGTCATTGTATAAAAATGCTACAGATTTCTTTCCTTAAAAAAGATTTTATTTATTATTTTTAGAGAGAAGGGCAGGGAGAGAGTCAGAGAGGGAGAGAGACATCAATGTATGGTTGCCTTTCACCTGTCTCTAGCCATAGACCTGGCTGGAGACCTGGCTTGCAACCTGGTTATATGCCCTGGCTGGGAATCAAACTAGTGATATTTAGGTTTGCAGGCCTTATTCTATTATCGTGATGTATCACATTTTGTGGTTTGTGGATGTTGAGCCATCTTGTATATCAGGTATGAATTCCAATTGATCATGGTATATGGCCCTTTTTAATGGGCTGTTGAACTCAGCATCTTAGTAATTTGTTTAAAAGTTTTGCGTCTATATTCATCAGGGATATTGGATTATAGTATTCTTTTCTTGTAGTGCCCATATCTGGTTGTCACCAAAGTGATGCTGATCACATAAAATGGTTTTGGAAGTATTCTTTCCTACTCATATTTTTTAAAGAGTTTCAGAAGATTGGCATTAATTATGATTTAAGTCTTTAGTAAAATTCACCAGTGAAACCACCTGGTCTTGGGCTTTTGTTATTGCAGTCGTTGGGAGGTTTAGGATCACTAATTACGTCTCCTTACCTGTTATTGGTCTGTTCAAATTTTCTAATTCTTCATGATTCAGTTTTGGGAGATTGCATGTTTCTAAGAATTTTTCCATTTCTTTTTACTTGTCCAATTTGTTGGTATATAATTGTTCTTAGTAGTTTCTTATGGTCTTTTTATTCCTATGGTTATCAGCTGTAATGTCTCCTCTTTCATTTATTATTTTATTTACTTGGGTCCGCTTTACTTTCTTTGTTAGTCTAGTTAAAAGGTTTTCAGTTTTGTTTATCTTTTCAAAGAACCAACTCTTAGTTTTGTTAATGTTTCTGGTGTTTTCTTGGTATTTTGTTAATTTATGTTCTAATTTTTATTATTTCATTTTTTTCACTAACTTTGGTCTTCATTTTTTCTTTTTATTCTAGTTCCTTGATATGTAAAGTTAACTTATTTAAGATACTTTTCCTTGTTTTTAAATTTTATTTTAGAGAGAAGGGATGGGTGGGAGAAAGAGAGGAAGAGAAACATCAGTGTGAGAGAGAAACATTGATCAGATGCCTCACATGGGCATCCTAACTAGGGACCGAACCCACAACCCAGACTTGTATGCTTAATGGAAATCAAACTGGTGACCTTTCACTTTTCAGGATGGTGCCCAACAAACCAAGCCATTGTGTTCTTTTCTCATTGTGTTGTAGGTCCTTTGTTCTTTGCCTCTTATCTTGCATTCTTCTTTTGTGATTTGATGATTCTTTGTAGTAGTGTTTTACTCCTTAATTATAATCCTTTGTTTACTACAGGTTTTCCCTTTGTGAGGCTTACATAAGGTATTTTATGTTTTTAACATTCTACTTTAAGATGATAAAAACTTTAATAACATATAAACTTTACATTTTTGTCTCCCTATTCATATTTTAGGTTATTGATATTATAATCTTTGTAAAATAGTAATATTAAAAATTTTTGTAAAAGTACGTATACAATTATGTATTTTATAAAATTACACACTTTGTGCTGCATATTCAACAATAAATTAGTTATTTTAATACTTTTAAAAATTAAACTAGAATTATAAGTGAACCATGCACCACCGTTGCAATACTAGAGAATCTGACATTGACTATATATTTACTGTTACCAGTGAGTTTTATATGTATATTTATGTTTTTATGAAGTTATGAGTATATTTTTATTTCATCTAGAAGAATGCCCTATACCACTTCTTGTAAGATATGTCTAGTGGTCATCAATTCCTTCCGCTTTTGTTTATATAAGAAAATCTGTCTCTTCTCATTTCTGGTATTCTTGGTTGAACATTTAGATAAGACTTCTAAGTCTTCCAGAATTTTCTTTAAATTGTTTTATTGTTATTCAATTACAGTTCTCTCCATTTTCCACCATTGCTCTTTCCTGCCCCATCACCCCCTCACCCTTGCTCCCACAGTCAATCCCCACCCTATTGTCCATGTTTGTGGGTCTTGTACTCATTCCTTAACTGGACCCTTCCCCTTCTTTCAGCAGAAACAGGTCCTCACCATATATTTCTTTTTGATTAAGTCCCGTAGGCTTAACTTCTTAACTCCTTCTCGTTCTTTTTTTTTTTTTTTCTCCAATGATTTGATAATCTCAAATGACTAATCTTCTAATTTACTGATTTATTCTTCTGTTGAAGATTATCTAATCCTTCAGTTCAGCCATCTTCAGATCTTAGAATCCTTCAGATCTTAGAATAGATAAATCTTCAATTCTAAGATCATGGTTTGGTTTTTGGATGTTTTTTGTTCTTACATTTGATTTTTAATTTTATTTAGTTGTCTCTTTATGTTTTCTTGTAGTTTTCTAAACTTCTTTAACAGGATTATTCAGATTTCTTGGTCAGAGAGTTCTCTATTTCCTTAGGGTCAACTATTAGAACTTATTTAGTTTCTTTTGATAATGTCATATTTACTGACTCCTCATGATCCTTGATTATTTGTATTGCTGTCTGCACATTTGAGTAAGCAGTCTTCTCCTCCAGATTTCACATAATCACTGGGCAGAAGTGGTCCTTCTCCAGTCCACTCAGCTTGAGGCTCTGGAGTGGTCACCCAGCAGCATCCTTGGCCAAGTGGAACTTGCTACATGGCCTCCTTTTTGGCGAGACAGCTGCTGGAGGTCTGAGTTTGGAGGTGCCGCTGGCTGGGAACAGTTGGGTAGGACTGCTGGCTTGGTTTCTTGCCCAAACACAGCTGTGGGATGGGCTCCACAGTTGCCCAGATTCACTGGTCAGCCTTCCTAGACAGGTGCCATTCTCTAGGTGAGTGGGCCTGTGAATTTGCTTCTCTCTTAGGGCAGGGCTATAGTAGAAGCTCCACAACCAGACGGTTTATTGCCTGGGGACCAGAATCAGGCAGAACTGTCCACTGAGCTCCATGGTCAGGCAGGAAGACAGGACCACTGACTCAGCTCTGCAGATGGGTAGAGTCACTGCTGGTTCTTTGCACGGGCACTGCTGCAAGTGCAGCTATAGAATGGGCCATACAGCTTCCTGAGTACTTTGGTTATGCGTCCTGGTCAGCAGGGAGAGAGCTAATACTAACCAGTAGATAGAGCTATATCCCATTTCCCTGCCCAGCTGGTGCAACAGAGCAGTCTCCAAGGCCAAAAGAGCTTGCTGACTGGAGACCTGAATCAGGCATTAAGTTGCCTGGCCAGTATGGCCAGTATCAAGCCCCAGCGTCTCCCTGTACTCTCCTGTGGACAAGATCTGTGTGGATATTTACAATGCTAGAGAAGCTGGACATCTCCCTTAGGTTCTTTTTCCCCACCAGAGAAGCCATAGGCCCCAAGGGCCCTCATGGTGTGGCACTGTTCCATTCTGAGGAAGGAGTAGTGGGTCATAATAAGCAAGCCACTCAGACTTACCTAGAAATGAGCAATCAATTAAACACCCAATACAAAGGCATCTTCTTAAAGGTATTCATTTATTCAGATAAATTGGAAAATATCAACCATATTAAACTTTTTAAAATGTACATATTTTGCTTTTTTAAAGGTCTATACCTCTATCTTTGATGTATTTTCAAAATATATACAGTTGGAGTAAGATGAAAAGAAGAAGAAATTATTAAGGGGGCATTAGAATCTATCCTAACAATAAGGGAAGAGGGGGTGAGTGAGTGCAGGTTTGGGTCCAGTGATGGAAGCTTTACCTCCTGATTGATCAGAGCCTCCCTTAAGCCAGAAGCTAAGAAGCCAGGAGAAGAGGCAACAAAATCCACCCAAGTTTAGAGCAGCTACCTAACTTCCCATATGGCTGGGATGTGAGTTTGCCTTACAAGTGTCTAAAATTGATGAGCTTGGCCCTTGAACTGCTTGCGTGCCGGCCATGGAAGCAGCTTTCAGCCGCGCCCTGCAGACCCCGATCTAATTTAGAAGGACCCACAGAGCAACAGGAGGGGCAGTGCAGTGATGCTTCCGTGATGCTGAGTAACAGTGGGGCCCAGATGGCGACGTCCCCACCAGCAGTGACCGTCATCCTGCACAACCAGAGGACTGCCACAGCTTCATGGTGGCACCTGTCAGACATGGCGACATGGGGAATGTGCAGCAGGAATTCTCTCTCCTGGAATAAGCACCAGAAAGACTTAACTTGTTGGAGGTACAGGGAGGAGCCTCTCTGAGGGGACCTTTTGAAAGAACACAACACCCCTGCAGGGCATGGCTTTCACTGATGAGAAGATGCCCTCCATGTGGTGGCTTTAGAATCAAGGGAGAGCAGCAGAACAGACGCGTAAGAACCATCAAGATAATAGCAAGTCATGATTTCCCCCTCTCCATAAAGCATCCAAGGCCTGCAATAGACTTGCTTCATCCTCAAGGAGCCTCATTTTTTCTTGATTTTTTTTACTCTAGTTAAGCACAGAGCAAAGTTTTCCTTCACCTTCTTCATTTTGTATGTCATTTCTCTGTTCCGAATGGAACTCCACTCCCACCACCCCACTCTGCCACTGCTCTTTATTCAGCTGACACATTTGGAGCACCAGAAGTATGTGAATGCTGGGGATTCAGTGGTAAAATACATTTCCTCACAAGCCGTGGTCCACAAGTACCCCGGAAAATAAAGAGATGTGCATATGAGGTGCTACAGGGGCAGGGTGGCGGTGGGGCCAGCTGTGTCGGGCCAGGAGAGTGAGGAAGGGGTCACAGAGGAACTCATGCCTCAGTGTGCATCTAGCCCAATTAACAGGCTTCATCTGATAAGTGGGCGAGGGAAAGTGTAAATACAAACCAGAAGAAATAGCCTGTGCAGATGCAAAGGCATGAGAAAGGATCTCTCCTCCTTCCAGTCCTATTTCTAAATCCATATGTCTTGAAAGTTCTCCTGGAATAAAAACAGGCCCCTCCCCAATCTCTTACACACATTTTGCTCTCTGGGTCTCAGTCCGCTCTGATATATTACTTTGTAAGTATGCTCCAGTTTTTCCCTATGTTACTTCTTCCTTCCCAAAGCAATTGAGGAGTGTTTTCTTCTTCTTTTTCCCTCCCTCTCTTTCTCTCTCTCTCACTTTTCTTTGTACGACCCAGACTTACCAGTCCATGCATTAAGTGCAGTGGAGTGTGCTTCCTATCAGCCTTACTATCAAAGGTACAAGTGGTCTGTTTTAAGGAAGCCAGGTTATTATTCCTACTCTTTACTTGCTTGCTTTGGCTTTTATATATTCATAGGGACAATGGCCTTGAATTCTTATTGCCCTTTGAATCTTTCAATAATAAGGTGAACAAAAAATGACTCGCCATAAAGGTTGAGTGAATTAATGGTTGAGTGAATTTCTGGGATGAATAGAAGAGCTTGCCAGCGGAGGATGTGAAAGGAAATGGCTTTACAAAAGAAGTGACCCCGGGGTGGGGAAGAGGAGAAGAGACTGAGAGAGGTGCTTAGGGCACTGTGTACAAAGAAGAAGGTGGACTCTGAACTATTGCTTAGATAAGTAGAAAGGGCCAGAGGAACTGATCTCTCCTTTAAAGTGAACTGAACTCTAGTTTGTTGGAGATTCTTTTGTCGTTGCTGTTTGTTTGTGCTTTAGGTTTTGTTATATCTCTTATTGTTGCCCCTGGGACCACAGATGTGGATTCCACCCCTGAATTGCTCCATCCCAATGGCTGCAGAGGATCGTGTTACAGATCTCAGATACCCTTTAGCTGAGGGGCTGATGTTTCCATCCTGTTTCATGGCTATGACGTGTTATCCCTCCCATCCCAACCTCCTAACCAAATCCTGAGTTACTCAAGGGAAGGCACCTGACCTTCTGTTCTTTGTATCCTCTTAAAACTAGATATATTCCATAGAAGTTCTCATTGCTTTGGGAAGGAAGAAGAAAAAGGACTGTAGCATACTTACAAAACAACATATTATTACAGGCTGAGACCTAATGAGCAAGATGGGTGTAGGAGATCGAGGGAGCTGTTTTTATTCAGAAAGACCTTTTAAGAGTGCATTGCTGGCTCTGCACACACCATCCTCTCACCTGAAACAATGAAAACGCGCCTGTGCTAAGAGGAACATTGCAAACTGAATGCCTGGAAGGGGCTGAGCCAGGTAGGGGACCACACAAAGGAGGCCCCTCCTCTGCTGCCAGTGCCTTTTTAGTGTGTAATCTTTCAATTTTTCAAGGTGGGCACCTGATTCAACTATTTTATAACACTGAGGAAGCCCAGTAAAATATCTGTGGGTCAAATCTGGCCTGCAACTTGCTTTCCTATCTTTGCTCTAGTGATAGTGTATTTGAATTTAAAATACATGATACACATTCTCAGAATACCTGCACACCAGGCTCCACAACCATATCCATAGTACAGCCAGAATAAATTGCTGTATTCATTATTTTAACAAACATTCATGGAGCACCTACTGGGAACACAGAGGTTATCATGTTACAAGGAGACAGATAACATGAACAAACAATTGTGTGGTAAGGTGGTAAATAAAACAGAAATATCTACCAGCAGGGGTTCTCAAAGGAAAGAGGGACTAACACTATGTGGGTATCAGGGAAGTTTTTAGAGGTAATAATAGCTAAACTAGCTTTTGAAGGATAAATAGGAATCTTTAGGGTAACATGTTTCTAAAGAGCAATTTGTGGACTAAATCCAGGACTAAGTTTAATGCTGGGAGTTATGTTTATATCAATTCCAGGCCCTGACTTTCATCACAACTATAAAATGATAAAATTGCCTTAATCTGATTTGATAGTGTTCGGCCTTCCCAGTTCCTTCCAACAATGTCAGATTAACTCATTGAACTCTGTAGAAAAACGAAAACCTCCGAGGAGTGTCACGCTAGTTGAATTCTCTGTCGATGTGACCTTCAACAACTCTTTTTGGTTTTTATCTGAGAAGGAATCTAGTTAAGCTCAATTAAGAAAACTGATGAAAAATGAGCAGCCTAAATCTAAGATTTGTTTTAAGGATTTTAACATTAAATAGAGGTTCAAAACCTGAACATAAATCAATATCATATTGAAGTAGACTAAGTGATTGAAATGTAAATTCGGAGGATGCATCTTATAGAGTTCAATATTCAGGCTGAATTTTTTTTCATATTTCAAACATACAAGAAGATAATCCTGGATTTAGTAAATTTTATGCAGCAACTGTTTATCATAGTAACCTTAAAAGCTTCCCCAGTAAAAGCTGTTATTAGGTTATTACATGTCCATGAATTCTGGTTAAATGTAAGGATTTGGAGATGCTGGGGACAGAAAGTACTGAGAAAGAAATGGTGATGTTTACCTGGGGGTTTGATTATGCAGATCAGAGCATTGATTTCCTGGCACTTGAAGTCATGGCATGTCCATTGCTATCGGTGGATGTCACACCAGGGAAATCTTATTCCTAGCACAAAAAGATTAAGTAGCCTATATTCTGGCAGGAAAGACCAGTATTTTCAGGAGTGAAAAGCAATTTGGCTTTGTTATTTTACCTCTTTTACCCCTGAGGGTGCTCTTGTCTGAGATCTGCCCTGACACATCTGGGAGCCACTTACTGGGCCTGGGCAGTGATTCGCACCTGCAGCCATAGGGGAGATTTCGGAACCATGTTTGACCTGACAGGCTTCCCTGGAGAGCAATGCTGTTGCAGCCTCAGCTGTATGGGCGAGGGAAGTAGGGGAGAGGAACACATAGAAGCATCTGGAATCTCTCAGCAGAACCCCTCCCTTCAGACCAGATTAAGCCGCCACAAGGAGAACTTCAGGCAGGTCTAAAGCTCAGTGCAGCTTGGCCTTCGGTTGTGCCTGCCCTGCTGCCATTGCTCAGAGATGTGCTGACACCAGGTTCACGGATACTCCCAACAGGATCAGAGGAACGGCCGTGACTATTTCCCTGGGCAACAGGTCCTCCTATCCTGATGCACTGTTGTATACCTTGGGTACCTGGCTGCCCCAGAACAGTTGGGATTGTCTTCAAGGACAAAAAGACATCCCCTATCCACTCACCACCATCTATACACATACACACGCCCCCCCCCACATGCCCACACATATGCACACATGCCCCCCCACACACAACACACACGCCCGCACATACAGACCCAAGTCAAGTTTTTTAAAATTCTGATAGAAATCTTCAGATGAACAAGGTGGCAGGGCACCTCTGTGAGGTAGGAAACTGAGGAAATATCACCAAGTCTTTTGTTCATAAAGTTGTCTTCACTCAACGAAATTGCAGCAGCCATTAAAGCAATTTGGATCCCTTGACAGGGCCCATTTCTATCAATCACTGTCAGCCTTGCATCTGAAAATCAAGAACTAAAATAATGCCCTTTATTTTTCTGCAAAACCTGGGGAGTCAGGCCATACACCTGCATGGAGCCTGCTGGGGTGGGGGACATTGCTCTATATATCTCAGACCGTGTTCTGAATGAAGATAGTCGCTGCTGATTCACTGGTGACCTGAGACAGGCACATCGCCACTGCTTTCTGCCATAGAGTGTGGCTGATCAATCTCTACATTGTCATCCCTCCCAGGAAGGAGGATAGAAAGAGCAGGAGAGAAGTTATATACAAAATAACGCATAGTAAATAAGCAGGGGGAGGGGTATGTGTGGGAGGTTTTCTCAGAGAAGTCAGCCATGCAATTGTCACCTTAAGATGTGCTATGTTGGGGCTGCAAGATGTGTTTCTAAAGCTGCGCAGGGTGAAGGCCGGTCATGGTCAAAACTAGAGTTTTCCAAAGAGATATTAATAATAAAGCTTTGAAGTCACACCTCATAAGCAGACAGACTTCATCTCACTGAATCCTTACTGTAAGCCTAGACTATCAGAGTATAACTGCTTTTTTACAAATTGGGAAATGAGATTTTTAGAGACTACTGCTTTTTTTTGTTTGTTTCATTTGTTTTGTTTTGTTTTTGCCAGGGTTTTCCTGGTCCCAAGACCAGTGGGTCCAAAGTACCCACCGCCTGCTCAGGGCCTTGTCTTCAGCTGTCATAACCATGACTTTCTCCAGGGCTGCACAAGGAAAGAATGTTGCAGTAGCTTCAGCCCCTCAGACAATTAAAAGGCACTTAATGGTCTATTTGGACTGGTGATGTGCTACACTTTGGACAAATCTAGTTAAATACATTCGGGTGGTGTCCTAATAATCTGAGAAACAGACAACACTATTGTGGGGATAACTGGTATTTCCCTGAATAAGGACAATGAATCTAATAACCTAGTAACATGATCAAATCACTTTCCCTAGGACATGTTTATGCCAAGAAATAACAGTCAGAATATTTCAGGATCATGTAATTTACCCACCTTGTTATCTGATGCGCAGATGGATCAGTGTCTGGTACAATGTCACACAATCTGTTTCGAACCAACGAGAACCCAGAGTCCTGATTCCCAGCATTGTGCCTTTTCCTCCATGCTGTGCAGTAATAAATGTGAAGTTTACCTGCGTTAAGGAAGACGGATGGGAAATGTTTTTTTCTGTCTAATGGGCAGCTTAGGGAAATGGTTTCAGTGGAGTGGGCTGACTGGAAACATCCCACTTCAAGGAGGCACGTTGCAGAGAACCAAGAGGTAGGAAAGAGGGAAAGAGAAATCATGGTGTGGGGCCGCAGAAAGACTTCTGAGAACCACACTGCCTTGGATTCATGTCCGCACTTCATCACCATTTGTTTGGATGACTTTGTGCAGGTTCCTGAAACTCTTCAAACCTTAACTTTCCATCTGGACAAATAACAAAGGAAACATGTCTAAAATACTTTGTACCTTGGCCGTTGGAAACTGAACAGTGCTGCAATTATTTCCTTGCTCTTCTTACAGTTAAGGGCTGTATCTGGCTGGCAGGGGATAGGGAAGGTGCGAAAGTGATCTGTTTGCTCAGCAAGAATATTCTGAATAAAATAGCCAGAGAAAATGAAGTATAGACTATATTAAATCAGTGTCTCTTCACTATTGACTTTTTTGTTGTTTTTTGGACTTTTCTGGGACTTCTCTGGGGATATTTAGCCTTAAGTAGATACTTATAGGCTTTTAGTTCAATGACTCAGGGTACACCATGAAGCAAGAACATGTGTATGCGATGTGTTGGCACTGAATGAGCTGGAAACACCCTGGAGTAATCTGTTGGTCTAATCTGGTGGTTAACTTTGGGGAATGGGGATGGAGCCTATCAGGTTTTGTATGTACACTGTCATATCATCTGCAAATAATGACAGTTTGACTTCCTCCTTTCCAATTTGGATACCTTTGATTCCTTTTTCTTCTCTGATAGCTATGGCTAGAACTTCCAAAATGATGTTGAACAGAAGTGGAGAAAGTGGACAGCCTTGTCTCATTCCTGATCTTAGGGGGAAAGCTTTTAGTTTTTGCCTGTTGAGTATGATGCTGGCTTCAGGTTTCTCATAGATGGCCTTTATGATGTTGAGGTATGCTTCCTCTATTCCAATTTTGCTGAGGGTTTTTATCATAAATGGTTGCTGTACTTTATCAAATGCTTTTTCAGCATCTATTGATATAATCATACAGTTTTTGTCTTTCATTGTGTTGATGCGATGTATTACATTTATTGATTTGCAAATGTTGTACCATCCTTGCATCCCTGGGATGAAACCCACTTGATCATGGTGTATGATCTTTTGAATGTATTGCTGGATCCAGTTGGCCAATATTTTGTTAAGAATCTTAGCATCTATGTTCATCAGAGATATTGACCTATAATTTTCTTTCTTAGTTGTGTCTAGACCTGGTTTGGGGATTAGAATAATATTGGCCTCGTAGGAGTTTGGGAGTCTTCCCTCTTGTTGGATTTTTTGGAATAGGTTGAGAAGGAAGGGAGTTAGTTCTTCTCTAAATGTTTGGTAAAATTCACCTGTGTAGCCATCTGATCTGGGGCTCTTTGGGAGCTTTTGGAGCTTTGGGAGATTTTGGATTACTCCTTCAATTTCACCAGTTATTGGCCTATTCAGGATTTCTGCTTCTTCTGGATTCAGTGTTGGTAGATTAAACATTTCCAGAAATGTGTCCACTTCACCCTGGTTGTCAGATTTCTTGTCATATAGGTGTTTGTAGCAATGTCTTACAATCCTTTGTATTTCTGAAGTATCAGTTGTGATTTCTCCTCTGTTGTTTCTGATTCTATTTATTTGGGTCCTCTCTTTTTCTTGATGTGTCTGGATAAAGGCTTCTCGGACACATCCCCAGGGGACCCGCAGTGTAGTTTGCCAGCGATGGCTAGCCCTCCCAGTGCAGTTCTTTGAAAAGTTTTTCACTGAGTTTGATGGGTCTCTGATTCTGTGGGGAGCTCCATAGCCGCAGCACTGGCCATGGCTAACCCTTTCCCTCCAGCTCTTCCAGGAGGTTTCTGTCACCTGCAATGGGCTTGCCAGTTGCACCAGCAACAAGTTCCTGGTGCAGTTTTGAGTTTTCATGGGAACCTGTGCGCTGGTGTGGGTGCGCGAGTTGGGCCTTCCTTCTCTCTGGGGCTCTGAGCTGCCCTCTCCCCAGGTGGTGCAGCGGCACAATTTTTGGCTCTCTTGCTGCCCGCTGGTACACTTCCTCACTCCCCAGCTCCTGCTCCCCACTTCCTCTCTCTCAGCCTCCAGAGCAAAGCCCTCACGCAGTCCTGACCCTGTAGGAGTTCAATTCCTCATTCCCTCTGGAGTTTGTGCTCACTAGCCACACTTCACTGCTCAGATTTCTATTCACCAGGGAGCCTGTCTCCAGTCAGAGCTGCCCCTCTGGGCAGAGCCACTAATACCTAGAGCTGACCTAGGCCAGCTAGCCAGCCACTTCAGAACTGTCTCACCTGCTCTCCTGTAGGTCTCTGCTGCCTCTGGGCAGATGCTGACCGCTCCAGTTCACAGGGACCTATGGACATCTCGTGCTCCCTATCCTGTCCTCCAGCTGCTCTGGCACTGAAGAACACCACCAGCACTGCTCTCCACTCTGTCACCATCTTCCTTCCTCTGTTTTCATTCTTACATACTCCAGACCTGTTCTGAAATCCTTGCCAAGTATGCTAGATCCCTGAATGTCCACCATAATGAAGTAAAAGTACAAATCCCACTAAAAGAGGGAATTGTTTTCAGCTTTCCTTTTTATGATTGATCTTGCCACCCAAATACTAAATAATTGAATTGGAGGGAAAAATGAATAACTGATCATGTCATAGGAATCATTGCATAATGGTATATTTGAAGGTAATTTTAATATGAGGAAAATCAATTTCAAAATGGAACATGTGCATTTTTTACATGAATTGCATACAGATATTTTCCAATCAGTCTTGTTCATTTTTCATTGTTACCTTTGGCATTGTCCAAGGCAGGCATTGATATTCTTGAATTAATATAAAGATCTCACAATAATACAGCTGCAAAATACCATTACCATTAATGCTGCTGCAGAATTTGCCCTAAAAACAAGGAAAGATGAAATGAAAAAGATAATCTGCAAGCTAGTGTCTCCAATTCCAAAACAATCTTCTCATCACAATGTTGTGTCTACTACAAAAAGAACAAATAACTCACTGCATTAATTCCATATCAAAATGGAACATTTGAGATGTTCCTGTGTGCCCTTTGTGTAGCTGGGTAGATTAGCACAATTGATTGTTCACCAAGCTTCCAGACTGTTTATTTTAGTAGTTAAAATTTGCTGCTATTCTCTGACCAGACTGCTGAAACGCTGAGGATCCACATAAGGTATTATTCATTTGTGACTGTTCAAAAGCAATTTCCTGATATATCTTAGTCTTCACCCTAATTAAGAGGAACTATTAAACCAATCTAACAATGGCTTTGACCTGTTTCTGGGGAACGTTTGCATTATTGATCATCCATCTCAGAAAGATACCCTTGTTCTCTTTCCCAGTCAGTTCAGCATAATCCCCAGCTCCCCAGCCCCAGGTAACCACTGATTGATCTGCTTTCTGTCACTATGGATTAGCCTTGCCTTTTCAAGAGTTTAAGATAAATGGAATCATATAATACATACCCTTTTGGTGTCTGCTTATTTTGCTTGGCATCTATTTGATATTCATCCATGTAACTGCTTGTTTACGAAGTTTCTCCACAAGGACTTCTGGTTTTTTGATTAGTGATGAGATGTCATGAATACTTTCTCAAAGGCATTCACACAAAAAATGTTCAGTACATTAATGGCCAGCTTTTTGGTAGCAGATACACTTGTGTTTCAGTTAATAGTTAAAAGTGTTCCCAGGACTTCTGATTGTACAGTGTTGCCAAATAGGATATGTGTGTATCTTCGACTGGATTCTAAGGAACATCGATAAATAAATAGAAAAGTTAGAACCTAAGAGCTTTGGAGCTAGATATGCCTGAGTTTCATTTCACTCTTTGCTGCTATTTTCATGACCTTGGACAAGTAATTTCATCTCTAAAGTTCTGGTATCTCATCCATGAAAAGAGGAAAAAAACAGTGTTTACCTCATGGTTGTTGTGCGTGTATGTTTTAGAGTTAACTAAATTAGCATATGTAAAATACATAGTACCATGTATTAAGTTGCCAATAATAGCTACTTAATTATATCACTCCTCTGTTACTTCTTTTCTGCCCCATTTTTATTTTTTTTTTTACACTGCTTGTTTCTCTCACAATACTTAGTGCACTTTTGGATTTAATTAGTTTTCATTGGCTTTCATTCTCAAGCATTTTGATAATTGCCTTCAGCTACTTTGGATACACTTGTATACTGTTACAATATAAATATGACCAATTTTCTCATTTTTTTAAAGTGTACAATAGAACACCAACACTTTGTATAGCATGGGAATTTTTACATTTCACATACATTCTTAAAATACTACACAAATTCCATGGAATACTAAAATAAATAAAACTATCTGGAGAAGCATAAACAATTTATAAAAGAGGTACAGTTAGCCACTGTTATGCCTGTTATGTTAAAAATCATAATAACTGTTATAGAAGGTAATCCAATTCTGCAAGAGCTACATTGTGTGACCTTAGATGTTACATAAATTCCTTGGGTTTCAGTAGATAAAATGAGGGATTTGGCAAAGAATCAGGAATCCTTTGTGCTACAGCTTGTTTTTTTGCCGGCGAGAGGCAGGGAGGGAAGTGGGCATCACTGAATGCTGAGTCAGCAGGAATAATGCAGAGTTCTACCCTGTGTACCAAGGTTTGAATCCCGAATCCAAAACTTTAAGTTTACTAGAACAAGTTAAGTGTTTATCACTAGAAAATAAGATTGTCATCAGCAAAAATTAAATTTTAAAGGCTTTTTGAAAATTTGAAAGCTTATAATTAATTAAGTAGACTGACCTTAGAACAATGCAAAAAAACCAGTAACTTTTTTTATATCAGTAACAACCAACTGGAAAATGTAATTGAGAAAAGATTTCATTGAAAATAGAAATAGAAAGTATGAATGACCTAGCAATAAACCTAATAAGATACATGTAAGAGCTAAATGAATGAAATAGAAATTTTTAATAAGAAAGGAAGAAATGAGTAAGTGGAAATACATTGTATATCCATGAAAAGAGAAACATCAATGCTATAAAAATGTTAATTCTCCTAGAGTTAATCTAAAATTAACTGAATTTTCAATAAAAATCCAACAGAATTTTTATGAAATTTGCCAAGCTAAGCTGATTGTGAAATACACCTGAGGAGTTAAAAAAGATAGCTTTCAAAATTAAGAACTCCACAGAAGTCTTAGGTGGAAAATTATCCTGATACTTAAGAATACATTAAAAAACTATAGTAATTAGAACAAACCATTGAACCAAGAAGAGAGAAATTGATTGTTAGAAGTCCAAAAACAGGCCTGTTATTAAATGGGAATTTATTTTATGAGAAATGTGGTAACAGGGAATAATGAACTATACATAAATAATTGGAGGATACCTGACAATTCATTTGAAAATAAAAATAATAATCAGAGTCCTACTTCACCATAAAGAAATAAATTCCATGGGTCAGTGTCAAAAAAAGTACAAAAACTACATAAACACTGAAGAAAATCAAAAGACTATTCTTTAAATCTCAATATATTTAATGCTTTCTCAAATAAGGCATAAACCAAGACATCCTGAAGAAAAGGGTTGTTAAATTTGATTATCTCAAAATTTTAAAAAATTTTGTTGGCCATATATCCCATAAACATAGGCAGAGGTAAGTAACAGACTGAGAGGAACACTTTGATGTATGTAACAATAAAGGATTAAAATCAAAAGTATATAAATCACTTGTGTGAATTAGAATTATCAACTTGTTAATGAGTTAGAGGTAACAGAGAGGGAAGACAGAGTGGAAACAGGCAATTGACAGGAGAGGAAACACAAATAACTAAGAAACTTGTAAAAAGATGCTTACCTCACTACTAATCAGAAATTAAAACACAAGATACCTGTTTTCACCCAACATACTGGGAAAATAATGTGATAATATTATGTGCTGTCAAAGATAGAACCTTGCTATGTGCAATGTAGTATTATTTCAGGCAATGGATGTGATAGATATTCTGTAATGCATGAAGAACAGTATAAAAACATGGTAAAGAGAAACAAATAATCTCATGTTCTGTTGTTAAAAATATAGGCCTCATGCATTGCTGGTAAGATTATAAACAAGTACAGCAATTCTTGGATGACAATTTAGTGGTAAAACATCTATCTTTTGACTTAGCAAGTGCATTGTATCCATATTTACTCTACAGAAACCTTTACTCATTTCAGGGGGCAACATGTAAAGAGTTGTGCATTGTTTTCAAAAGCAATTCTACTAATTTGTAAAAACAGCCTGACTGCTCATCACAAATCTATGTAATACCCATGCTATGCAATATTGTGAAACAATTTAAAATGATCAAGTTAAAGTATATTTAATCATATAGAAAAATCTCTAAAATATACTGAGGATATGAAGCTGCAAAACTATACAATAACATGATATTATTTATAATAACATACACACAAAAGTATATATGCATATATATAGTGACTACATGCCATACTGGTAGGGAAGAGAATAGGATGAGGGATGTCTAAGTGACACTTTATCTTCTGTAGAGTTTGGGTTCTTTACAATGAGAATTTATTCATATATTACTTACATGATTGAAAATGCATCATTTAAAACAAAGGAATGAAGCCCTGGCTGGTGGCACAGTGGATAAGGCACTGGCCTGTGAACCCAAAGGTCTCTGGTTCAATTCCCAGCCAGGGTAACATAACTAGGTTGCAAGCCAGGTCTCCAGCCAGGTCTGTAGCTACAGGTGGGTGAAAGGCAACCATACATTGATGTTTCTCTCCCTCCCTTCCATTCTCCTTTCCCCACTTTCTGAAAAGTAATAAATAAAATCTTAAAAAATAAATAAATAAAATATAGGAATGGCCCATAGATATGAACAACAGTGCGGAAGGTGACTGTGGGAGTTGAGGGTGGCCTGCCTAGAGAGAAGCAAAGGGGCAAAATTAGGGCAACCATAATAGCATAAACAATAAAATATTTAAATTAAAAATAAAATATTAAATTAAGATAATACTTACCAATGGTAGGAAAATGTTATAAATATTGAGAATAATATGAGGTCATACCATGTGCACATAGGCAAGCACACACATACATTTATAATGATAGACTTCTGAGACTGTGTAATTAATGTACATGTTCCATTTGGAAAAACCACTGATGCCTTAACCACACAGAAAACCTCAATGAAATAAAATGAGAGAATTTTACAGGTTGATTCTCTGAAACTAAGCTAGTAAAATAAATAATAAAAAAGGTTATCAAAACATGATGCTACTTGGAAATTATAAAATATACTTCTTGCCCTGGCTGGTAGCACAGTGGTTAAGGCGCCGGCCTGCGAACCCAAAGATCGCAGGTTCGATTCCCCAGCCAGGGCACATAACAAGGTTGCAAGCCAGGTCTCCAGTCAGGTCTGTGGCTGGAGGCAGGGGAAACACAACCATACATTGATGTCTCTCTCCCTCTCTGCCTCTATCCCTTCCCCTCTTTCTGAAAATAATGAAATAAAATCTTTAAAAAAAAAATATATATATATATATATATATATATATATTTCTAGATAATCCTTGGGTCAAAGAGGCTAACAAATGTAGCATTATAAGCTATCTGTGGAGCTGTGTAAAGAAATATACTTTGCATCAAAATCTGTGAGACATGGCAAAAGCAGGAATTTGTTATAGAACATAGAAACAATAGAAATTGGATATTTTGAAATGCCTTTAGTAATTTGAAAATTAAAAAAATAATAAAGTGAGTTAATCCTCATTTTAAGGAATTAGGAGAAGGACAGCAAAATAAACCAAAGGAAATTACAAAGCAGAAGTAACACTAATAGCTTAAAATAATGAAGAGGAAATATGAATATATAATTTAGTATGTATATATTTTATATATTTTAATTTCCAATAAAATTGTTAAGTTTCTCATTTGACCAAATATGGAGGGAAAGAACTGAACTATGAGAAGAACAGTCAAAAGTACAAGAGAATGATAGTTTACAAAAAAATAGTCAAGTGCAACAAATTTGAAATAAAGTATTGCCTAGCAAAATATACACTGATAAATAAAGTATATAGCAGAAGAGGTAGGAAACATGATTAAAGTTCTGTCATTTAAAAAGATCCCAGAAGCAGATGGGCTTATAGCTGAGCTTCATCTAAACTTTTAAAAGGCCTGTAATACCAATATTATTTAAATAATTTCAGACCATATGAAAGACAAAATCATAGTTTTAATGTCCAAATCAGGTAAATATAGTACACATATGAAAACTATAGAGAAATGTAATTTATGAATTTAGATGCACACATTGTAAAGGAGATATTAGCAGGCAATGAAGAATTATCTTTATACTATGACCAAATGAGTTAATTCCAGAAATGCCACGGTAGTTCAGTATCAGGAAATATGTTAACATAGTTCATATTAAAGCAGAAAAACTGCATGGCTAAGACAAAAGATATTGAAAATATATTTGAAAAGGTCAATACCCATGCCCAATAAAAATTCTAAGTAAAATTAAGTAGATGGAAACAAATTAAATAGAAAATACATAACAATGAAAAAACATAAAATATTATGCTACAAAGAAAAAACATAGGTATCATTTCAATTAAAATCTGGAAATAAACAATAATGCCTGATATCACCATTATTATCCTACGTTGTACTACAGGTTCCAGTAAATGTAGTAAGACTTGAAAATAAATGGCAGGTATATAAATTTTAGAAAATTAAAACATATCTCTTATACTGATTTTATTTTATTTTATTTTCTAAAGCTTTTATTATTTTTAGAGAGCGGGGGAGAGAGATAGGCATAGAGGGAAAGAGACATTAATATATGGTTGCCTTTCACCTGCCTCCAGCCATGGACCTGGCTGGAAACTTGGCTTGCAACCTGATTATGTGCCCTGGTTGGGAATCAAACCAATGACCTTTGGATTTGCAGGCTGGTGCCTTATCCACTTTGCCACCAGCCAGGGCCCTCTTATGCTAATCTTATAAGGTTTTAGAAATCACCTGAAATTAGAAAAACTACTTTAAAAATGGTAAGCTTGTTTAATTGAAGGTAAGTATAAGAAAAATGTATAGCCCTTGCCTATTCTTATAATAAGTTAGAAATGGAAAGATGAAATGAATTAATCCCTTTTATAATCAGAATTAAGCCTCTATTATGTTTAGGAATAAGCTTTATTAATTGACAATTAAAGATTAACTTTAATTGGCAGTTAAAGATTCAAAGGTAAACTATGAGAATAGGGCTGTGATGCATGTAATAAATTTGAAAATTAGAACAAAGAAAAATTAATCAGTTCATTAAAGACAGGGAAGTGAAAAATAACACAGATCTTCCCAACAAAGAAAAGAAATTTAAACAAGCTGATATAGGAAAAAAGAGTAAAAATGCTGAGGATGTTAGCATCTATGTTCATCAGAGATATTGACCTATATATATATTATTTTTTCTTTGTAGTGTCTTTAGGATAGAGAATTAGATTTTTGGAATTAGGATAATGCTGGCCTTGTAAAATGAGTTTGGGAGCCTTCCCTCCTCTTGAATTTCATGAAATAGTTTGAGAAGCCGAGATATTAGCTCTTCTAATGTTTGGTAAAATCCCCCATATGAAGCCATCTGGGAATGGCTTATTGGATGTTTGTTGGGAGTTCTTTTTCTTTTTCTTTTTTTATTACTGCTTCAATTTCACTAGGTGTAACCTGTCTATTCAGATTCTCTGATTCTTCCTGATTTAGTTTTGGATGAGTTTTACATTTCTATAAATTTATACATATCTTCCAGGTTGCCCAGCTTGTTGGCATATAGTTGTTCGATATATTTTCTTTATGGTCCTTTGTATTTCTTTGGTGTCAGTTGTTATTTCTCCACTTTCATTTCTAATTTTCTTTATTTAGGTCCTTTCTTTTTTTTCTTTTTCTTTTCTTTTTTTCTTAATGAGCCTGGTTAAAGGCTTGTCAATTTTCTTTATCTTTTCAAAGAACCAGATCTTGAATTTATTCATCTTTTGTATTGCTTTTTAGACTCTATTCCATTTATTTCTGCTCTGATATTTATTATTGCCTTCTTTCTGCACTTTGGGCTTTGTTTGTTGTTCTTTTTCAAGTTCCTTTCAGTGTGAAGTTAGATGGTTTATTTGAGATTTTTCTTGTTTTTTGAGATAGGCCTGTAATGCTATCAATTTCCTTCTTAGGCCTGCTTTCCCAATGTCCCACAGATATTGGATTATTGTGTCCTCATTTTTGTTTGTATCAAGACATCTTTTCATTTTGTCCTTGATCTTGTTGTCAACCCATTCATTGTTTAATAACATATTATTTAGCTTCTGTATCTTTGCGTGTTTTTCAGTTTTCTGAAAAACTAGATTCATTTCTAGTTTCATAGCATTGTGGTCTGAGAAGATGCTTGATATGCAAACCAAGTACAGCAATACATAAAAAAAAATAATAATACACCTTGATCAAGTGGGATTTATTCTGAGAATGCAAGATAGGTACAATATTAGCAAATCAATAAATTTATTTATGTGATTCACCACATAAACAAAATGAAGGATAAAAACCACATGATCATATCAATAAGTGCAGAAAGCCTTTGATAAAATCCAGCACCCATTTATAACAAAAATTCTCAGCAAAATAGGAATGGAGGGATCATATCTAAACATAATAATCATATATGACAAACCTACTGTGAACATCATACTCAATAGGCAAAAACTATAAGTGTTCCCCTTAAGATCGGGAATAAGACAGAAATATTTGCTTTTACCTCTTTTATTCACTCATCCTGTTAGGGAAATTTTCTATCATGACTCTTTTGAACAGGTTTTCCATTCCTTGTTTCTCTTCTCCTTCTGGTATCCCTATGATACGGATGTTGTTACATTTCATGTTGTCCTGCAGCTCTCTTAACCCCTCTTCAGTCTTGTTCAGCCTTTTTTCATTCTTTTGTACTGTCTTGGAGTATTTGTCTACATTATCCTCCAACTCGCTGATCCGGTCTTCTGCTGCCTCTAGCCTACTGTTGATTCCTTCTACTGTATTCTTCAATTCAGAAATTGTATTCTTCATTTCCTCCTGGCACTTATCGATAGTTTCCATGTCCTTTTTCATGCTGTTGTAGTTCTCAGTGAGTTCCTTGTAACTTCCCTGGAGTTCTTTGTAATTCCCCTGGAGTTCTTTGTAATTTCCCTGGAGTTCTTTGTAGTTCTTCTGGAGTTGTTTACAGTTTTTTTTGGTGTGGCTGAGCTCACTGAGCTTCTCTATCATCATTCTTTTGAATTCCTTATCTGATATTCCAAGTGCCTCTGTTTCGTTTTGTGTTCTTTCTGGGGATTCTTCCTTTCCTTTTGGTGATGGGCTGATTCTTTTTTCCCCCATTTTGGGTGTCTGTTCTTGCTTTTTTATTTATTTATTTATTTATTTTTGTTCTTTCCTTGGGTTAACCTGCTTTGCTTCCTTGCCTTAGTTGAGCACCCTTCTGTGATAGGAGATTTGTGGAGTTCAATATTGCCGTCTCCCAGATTTTCTCCACTTGCTGTTCTTGGTGTGTCCTTTATTTGTGCTGTCTGGTTGTATTCTGGGCCTGTGGTCTTTTAGCAGAAACAAAAACAAAAACAAACAAAACCCAAAAACAAAAAACCAAACCAAAACAAACAAACAAAAAAAAATGCAAAAGGAAAAAATAAATAAAAATGATAATAATAATAAGAAGAAAGGGTTTAGTTGGCTGTTCACCCTTAATAATCCCTGACTGGTCCAGATGGAGCCTGGACCTGAGGGCTTTTAGCTGAGGGGAAAAAAAGGAAAGAAATAAAGGGAGAAAGTCACAAGAGAAAGAGAAATCAATATTAATAAAGAAAAGGTTTAGGTGTCTGTTCACCCTTTATGGTCTCTGTTTGGTCCAGGTGGAGCCAGGACCAGTGGGTTTTATCAGGGAGAAAAGAAAGGAGGAAGAAAGAAAGAGAGAAAGAGAAAAAGAGAGAAAGAAAGAAAAAAAAGTGGGAGAAAGTCACAAGACAAAGAGAAATCGATATTAATAAAGAAAGATTTTAGGTGTCTGTTCCCCCTTTATGATTTGATTGGTCCAGGTGGAGCCAGAACCTGTGGGGTTTACCAGGAAGAAAAGGAAAAGAAAAAATTTAAAAAAAAAAAAAAGAGGAAGGAAGAAAAGAATAAAGGGTTTAGAAAGGCTGGGGAAGGGAGGAATACTTAGATTGAGGACTGGGAATGCGTTATAGCCACAGAGTGAATAGACTTTAATTCGAGAGTAGGGGGAGGGTCTTGGGTATTTAGGTGGATTGAAGTATGGTGGGGATTAAGAATTTGTGAGAAGTAACTTTTGGAAAGGATATGTTGGGGATTAATAGTTCATATTGCTCTCGGTATAACTCAGGTGCTTGAGATTAGCAGCAATCCCTTTCCTGAGGCTGCCTCTTTTTATTGGTCAGGACTTTACAGTCTATAGTCTATATTCTAGCTGGTCTTGGCGCGTGGCAGGGCCTCTGATTGTCACAGTAGGGCTGATTCTGAGTGTCTGCCCCCAGGTAGGCTGGGCCTTCTGCAGCCTGGCTGGGTTTTAGGGCTGCTGGTATTCTGGAGTCCGCAGGGTGCCCCCTCCCACTCCTGGAGGAGGTTCCTGCCCAGGACGAGCACCCAGCACCCCTGCAGGGCAGCCCACAACTTCGCTGGTCCCTGTGACGACTGGTCCCACCCCCGCAGTTCCGGGAGGAGGCCGCCCCTGTCCATCAACACTGTCCGGGATCTGTCTACACTGTCCTGCCCTTCTGGGGCAGGCACCACTCCTCCAAGCCAACCAGCTCTCCGAGGAGTCCTTTATGCGGCCTCTGTGATGAGCCCCTCCCAGGCGTGGGCGGTGCAGCCTTTGTCTCCGGCAATGGAGGGAGTTTCCGAGGAGCCTGGGGGCCTGTGTGGTTGCGCAGGGCTGGGCATCCCCCCTCGCAGGGGCTTCTAGCTGCTGTTTCCCCGGTGGCCCAGCAGCACCATCGGCCCTCTCACTGCCCTGGCTGGTGCACTTTCCCGCTCCCCTGCTCCAGCTTCCCGCAGGACTCTTCTCCTCCACCTCTAGCCCCGCACGGAGCCTCCTCTCCCTGTTGCCGGAGTGAGTCTCTCACACAGTCCCTCCCCTGCAAGAGTTCAATTCCGCGTTCCCTACGGCATTTGCCCTCGCCGCCTGTACTTCACTGTTGAGACTTCCAGTCGCCAGGGAGCCCGGAACTGGCCTCAGTCAAACGCGCCCCTCTGGGCAGAGCTGCCCCTGCCCAGAGCCGACCTCGGCCCGCCAGCTGGGCATTCGGGAACGCCTCACCTACTGTCCTGCTGGCCTCCTCTGCCTCTGGGCTGTGCTCCCTTGTGTCCAGATGCTGCCCGTTCCAATTCTTAGGGTCCTGAAGATGTCTCACGCTCCCTATCTTGTCCTCTAGCTGCTTTGGTACTCGAGAACACCATCAGCACTGCTCTCTACTCTGTCACCATCTTCTCTCTGTGAAAATTCTCTAATATGTAATATAAAAGCACAAAAACTATTACCATTTCTATATACCAATAATTAGACAAGTAAAAGGAGAAATCCATTAATTATAACAAGCACCATAAAATACCTATAAATAAGTCTCTTTGATAGCTTTATAAATCATATGTGAGGCAAACTATAAGATCGTATTGGACAGTAAGAAATACATAATATGTAAAGACACAATTTTGTGGGTGGAAAGACTACAATGTAAATGTCGCAAGTGGGCACAGGTAACCAAGTTCCTAATGATGGAGAACAATGAACTGAACCAAACACACAGAGATTTTATAGCAGAAGAGAGAGAGCAGATTTATGAAGCAATAGTACACTCCATAGAACATGGGAGTGGGCCAACTCCTAGCAGAGATTGGCCTCAGGGGCTGGGAGGATTTTATTCTTACAGGGAGGATATTTCCTGGCTAGTTTCGGAAGGCTTTTATTGTACATGTAGAATTGCTTATATTACCTTTAAGCTACTGTGCATGCAGACTCCCATAATTTTCCTTGATTGGACATGGGGGGGGGGGCGGTAGGAGGAGTCCCACAATGCTAATTTATTCTAATACTATTTTAATGAAGCAAGGGTCCTGTAGCATCTTCTGCACAGATGCAGGCATGAGTCACCATGACTAAGCACTTTTTCAGAAAGAAGGGAAAACCCGACTTAGAACAGGGTCTCTGTCCCGTATCAATGTCCTTTGTCTTAGTCTTGGGGCTCCTCCGGAGGAGTTTTCTCCCTCCTGATGGTCTCCAGCCTCATAAAGATAACAATATTAATTCCCCCAATTGACAGAAATTAAACCAAATCTTATTAGGCTATGTTATTGACATTGACAAGAACAAATATTCTGAAAATGACAGTAAGAAGAGGTGACTTGCCTACCAAATTCCAAAACAAATTAAAATTTTACATGTAAGTCAGTATGATATTAGCTCACTGGTAGCGCAGTCAATAAAACAAAATGTTTCAAGAAAACATTTAAATGTGAGTTTTGTTTATGATAGAGATAGTTTAAATCTATACAGAATATAATAGACATCCATCAATACATTTATCAAACTTAGTTTATAGTTCTAACTCTTAGCACAAGCAAAACTAAATTTCAGATGGATTAAAGTGTTAAATGTAAAACTATATAGAAGAATGGTGTTTTATGGTCTTTTGATAGGTAAGATGTTACTAAGCAAGTCACAAAATCCAGAATATAGAGGAAATGACTAACATACTTAAATGCAAAACCAAACCAGCCATACCAACATAAACCTGATTCCAGAGGACACCATAAAGTTAAGAGACAAACAACAGGCAGGGGTAATTTCTCAGTATGAATATTTATGTTACATAAAGAACCCCTAAATTCAATAACCCCATAGGTCAGAACCTTTTGAGAAGGAAAGGTTTTGTGCAAAGGTTCAAAGCAAAAGTTCCTGTGAAAAATTTGTTTCACAGGAAAAAAAAACTTCAAATAGCCAATGAGCCATCAAGTGCATTCATAATCAGTGAAGTGATACAGAAAGAGTTCTAAAATATTTTGTTATGTTAAAAAAACGTTTGGTACAGTTCTCGAGAGCAAGATGTGTACCATGTCATGCAGATGCTGCACAGGGAAGCATTAGGGTTGATCCAGAGGCAGAAGGAGAGAGGAAAACGTAGGTAAGAGACTTTATTGTGGTTGATCCCAGGGGGAACTGGTGAGGCATGGGAAACAGGTGTAGGATGGCCAGTTTGAATAATTTCACTAGGCTGTGGTTTCATTTTTCACAGTTTCAACTACTCATGGTCAAGCATGGTCCAAAAATATTAAATGGAAAATTCCGTAAGTGAACAATTCATATTTTTTAAGTTGCTTGCCTTTCTGAGTAATGAGGTGAATCGCATGTTGTTGAGCCTGGGCTGTGAATCATCCCTTCATCAGAGCACCCACATTGTATTTGCGCCTTGCCTTCAGTTAGTTAGCAGCTGCCTGGGTTCCCGAATCAACGGTGCTGGCACTGTGGAGCCTGGGTTCAAGTCTCCCTTACGCCGCATCACCAGGCCTGCGTCACTCGCCTGGCTTCACCTCACCACGTGGGCATTTTGTCATCTCACAGCATCACAGAAGGGCATTCTGCAGGAGAGAGACCACCTCCATGTAACTTTTATGATAGTAATTCTAGACTATTATTGTTCTTTGTCTTATTATTAGTGTTCATAGCTTATTGTGCCTAATTGGTAAATTAAACTTTGTCATAGGTATGTATATATCTAGGAGAAAACATGGTATTATATACAATATAGATATAGATATATAGATATAGATTAGGATTAGATTTAGATCGATGGATATAGATGTGGATATAGATCAGAGCTAGCTACAGTTTCCACCATCCACTGTGGGTCTTCAATGCTCCCACCAATGTTGGGAACTGTACCTAGGAAACGGCTTACCCTGGGAGAAATAGTCTCTCCACGGTCAGCAAGACCCCAAGAGGTCAAAACATCAGAGTTACATAAACTAAAAACATGATTAATGTATTGTGTTTAGAAATTATGTACATAGGAAATGTTCTAGAAGAGTGCACACCAAATATGAACAGTGGTTACTTTCGGGAAAAAGACTAGAACTGATGGGAGTGGGGAAAGGGCCATTGTAAAGAGGACTTTCAGTTTTTCTCCATATACTTCTACATTATTTAAAGGTTTTTATTTATTTATTTATTTTTATTTTTAGAGAGAGGGGAAGGGAAAGAGGCAGAGAGGGAGAGAGACATCAATGTGTGGTTGCCTTTTTCACCTATCTGCCTCCAGCTACAGACCTGGCTTGCAACCTGGTTATGTTACCCTGGCTGGGAATTGAACCAGTGACCTTTGGGTTCTCAGGCCAGCGCCTTATCCACTGTGCCACCAGCTAAGACTTATTTAAAGTTTTATAAGAATATATTCATATATTTTTTAATTAAAAGGCCATTGAATGACCCTGATTCTCTCTGTACTCTCTTGAAAATTACTGTATGGTATTCTTCTAACATTGAACAACCTCAGCAAGTGATGGATCAGATGATAAATACTTTGTGCTCTTATCAGTCCCAATGAGAGAAAAGCTGTTTTGCATTATTTTCACTTCTGCTGGAAGCAACAATAACGATATTCAAGTACTCAGAACACTGGTAGAATAAACTCATCTATGCTATTATCTCTGCAGTGTGATCTGGGAAGTGACTCATTCCCCCAAAATACCTCTTTTGTTGTTGGATGAAGAGCCCACCTTCCAGCCTAGTCCTTTGTTCTTTGGATTGAGATGCAGTTTACTATCCTGGGTCCCTGGTAACACTACCACAGGGGAAATTGCCAGCCATTATCTGTCCCTAGCACCTGGGCATAATTACCAGCCACACCAATAAGCCAATTTAGTCTCCCAACCTCCTCCCACGTCCTTTCAAAAAGCAAACAAACCAAAAACCCTCAAACTGGGTGTCCTATTTACAAAAACTTTGTCTTGTTTTCATGCCTGTGCATCTTGTTGAAGGTAATTTTTAAAACTTGGAAAGGAGTTGAAAAGGGTCCTGTGGAAATGAATTTTTAAAAAATAAATCTCAAAAAAAAAAAAAAAAATCTCTTGTGGAGGAATAAAGGAAGATGAAGAAAAGTAAGACTCAGACATTAGATAGGCCCTTCTGCTTCTGGTAGGAAAAAGCAATGGAGCCTGGTTTGTGGAAGGGAAGCAAAAAGCCTGGGTTTTATCTGTAGTATATTTGGGTTGAAATCTGATAATTTGGCCTAAGGACCAGGGAGAGTAAATAAATTCCTCTTATGTATATATTAACAGCCACAGGGCAAACCTAATGATAAGTACGCTACCAAAATTATACAATGGAATTGGAGTTTATCCCATTGTTGTTCTCTGTGTGAGGGCCTTGTACCAGCAGGCTCGGCATCACCTGCCAGCATGCTAGGAATGCTAATTCCTAGGTTCCCACAGACCTACTAAATCAGAGCTGGAGATGGAGCCCAGCAGTGTGGACTTTATCAAGCCCTCCGGGTGATCCCAATACACACTACAGTTTGAGAATTCCTATTCTAGGTCAGGTGTCAGAAAACCATTTTTTTTTCAGGGTACAGATAGTAAATAGTTTAGTCTCTGAAGGCTGCAAGGTACCTGTTGTAACTGTTCTGCCATTGCAGGACAGAGAAGCTGTATGTAACCTAAATGGGTGAGCGTGGCTGTTCCTTTAATATCGTGTTTTGAAAAAACAGGGATTTAGCCCATAGGTTGTGGTTTACAAACCCCCATTCTTTCTTTCTTTTTCTTTTTTGTTTTTAAAATTTTATTTATTATTTCCAGAGAGAGGAAGGGAGAAAGGCAGAGAGGGAGAGAAATATCACTGTATGGTTGCCTTTCACCTGCCTCCAGCTACAGAGCTTGCTGGAGACTTGCAACCTGGTTATGTGTCCTGGCTGGGGAATCAAACCAGCAACCTTTGGGTTCACAGGCTGACATTTTATCCACTGTGCTACCAGCCAGGGCCAAACCCCCATTCTTGGTAATAACAGATACTCATTATCTCTTGTATAATGGTATAATGCTTTTTATATGTTATCTCATTTATTTCCCCCAATACACCATTAGGTTGGTATTGACAATGAAATGAGATTTTCAATTAGCAGGCCAGAATCCAAGCCTTATTTTACTGCAAAGACCATAATGTTTACTTTGATGTTAAATAAATAGAAACTACTTTCATTATTCCCATTTTTACTGTTATTAGGCAATATTAATAGTAATAGTAGTAATAGTAAAATGTAGCCAACATTTTCTTCATTTGGTAAGCTTTGTTATTGTTTCAATAACAACATAAGGAGTATTCATAAATGTTTTTTTCTGATTACTTATTACCTTAGTCCTCCATCCTCATGTTTTTTAGTAAGATGTGAAGTGTGTCAGCTGAGTTGAGATGATCACACATGGTTGGAATCTGAAGTGGGAGGATAGACCTCACTTACAGGTCACTGCCCAGACCAGGGCTCCCAGCCTCAGAGTGGGGCTCTCATAAAACATTAGGTATCTTGGGCACCTAAGGCAAGACACTCTGGGAAGGTTGGACAGGAAAATGCCAACAGGAAACACCTACTTCTCAGTCATGTCTTAGGCTGAACCAGCACAGTTACCTGTGGAAAGAAGGCTGTAGGAGGAGCGGTCACCTAGGCCAGATGGTTGCCTTCTGGGCCTCGCTCACGTAGTGCACCATGCACTGCGAGGTGAGTCATGGTAATAATGACTGTTGATTGTGCACTCCCTATGCTCCACACAGCCTGGAAGCCATTTACCTTCAGTACCTCTTTTTATTATCATGAGGAAATAGTTCTACTTTACAAATGATAAACAAGATAGCATAGCTGGTAGACACCACAACTTGGATTTGAATTTGCGTTTGACTTCAAAGCCAACATTTCAACTATTATATTATAGTGATTTCCCTATGAACTAAAAACAGGTGCAGGGTCAACCTTGGTCCATGGGAGGACTTTGTAAAACCTAAGTGACAGCTTCATCAAATCTCAGGGAAAAAAGCTGAAATATATTTAAACCTGTCTCTCTGAGAGGCCCCTTTTCAAAAATAAGACTCAACTGAGCCACATCAATCAGGGTTTTAAGATTTATTTTTAGAGAGAGAAGAAAGGAGAGAGATAGAGAGGGAAAGAAACATTGATGTTTGGGAGAAACATGGATAGGTTGGCTCTCATATGCCCCCTACAGGGGACCTTGCCCACAACCTAGGCATGTGTCCTGACCTGGAATTAAACCAGCAATTTTTGGCCTGTGGGACCATGCCCATGAACAGCAGTGTAGTGATTGCTGAGGGGAGGGGATATAAGGAGACTAAATGGTAATGGAAAAAATATAAAGTAAAATCATAATATAAAATAAAATAAATAAATTAAAGATAGACATCAAGGTCATAAGTCAGCACAGACTCAGAAAATCGTGTGAGCTATTTAGTCTGATCATAACTGCTTCTCATTGAATCGTTCTTCATAGGGCACACACACTGGAGCCAAACTGTTAGAGTTTTTACCTTGAGAAAGTTATTTTACCTTTCTCTTCTGTTCCTTGGTCTATAAAATATGATTAAGAACCATGCCCACCTCCCAGGGAAGTTGTGAGGATTAAAATAACACATCGGACCTGGACCAGGCCTAATACACAGTAGCTTCACAGTTTACTGTTGCAGTTGTGTTTTTATATGATTACCACCATGCTCTGTCCTCAGACGAGTGACAGACATTGTGTTATTTATTCGATACTTTCTTTATGTCCTTTTCTACTTGGGCATGAAGATTGGTCCCAGCACATCTGGGAATACCCAGAGTGCCCATTTGTCCCCAAATATAAGCACTTTCTCTGTCCTAGCCTGTGTTCTTGCCTTGACTATCCCAAATTGCATAGCACCCACTGCAAGATAGGTGCTTACGAAGGGTTTGTGGAACTAAACTGAATGAAACAGCTCTCAGCTGCTAAGGGAATTCCTATTTTCTGTATATTATCCTTTGGTGCTTTTATTCTTGGCTCTACCTGCCTGATCTCTGATTTGCCACAAGCCCTGCTTTTAGGCGCCAGAGTTGCATTAATGTGTTCCAAAAGAACAGGAGCTCTGAACAAGGTGGTCCTACACTTTGGAAAGGGGGTATTTGGGGCATATTGTTGGTTGACACAAGTTTGGGAAGCATTACTGACACTTTATGGACTGGAGACAAGGATGCCAGACCCTCGCACCTCGCTGCCTCCCAGGTGCCACCAGACCTTCATCTGTGCTCATGATTATCTGAACAGAGACTAACTCGATTTTGCATAGAAACTCCAAGTATTTTTGGCCTGGTTTTAATAGAAGCTGAATTTTCTCAGTCAAGAGAAGAACTGAACTTGGTTTTATTTGTATTTTCACCAAGAGCTGTTTACTGTTTCAGGAAGGCACAGGATTGATTTCGATGGCACTCACTGTGTCAGAGTCACCAGAAAGCTGTGAGAGCCTGTCTCTGCAGCAGTTGCCTCTGCAGCGGTCCCACTGTGCAAGCGTCTGACACTTCATTGTGGCCTGTACGGGAGCATGCCTGAGCATTTGCATACCAAAAAGCATATTGCTCAGTTATAAATTACATATATTTTCCTTTCATATGTTATTTTTTGACAATAATATATTTGTTAGAGTCAATATACCAAGCAAACTCAGCAAAGGGGAAACGTGTGCAGGGTAAAGTCTGGAGGAGACTTACCACAAGCTTACAAAACTCTCCAGCTTGATTCCCCAGCTATGGGCTGTGATCATATGTGTGAAATGTATCTAACAGGGAAGCTCATTAAAGCCTCAGTGCCCAGGGATCCAGTCAAGATGGTGGTGTAGGCAGATGGGGCTCGCCTCTTTGCACAATCACATCAAATTTACAACTAAAATATAAAACAACCATAAGCCAAAACCATCAGAAATCAAGTTGAATGAAAGTCTGACAAAACTACAGAATTAAATAAACTGCACCCATCAAAACAGAGCCGTCAAACTGGTGCCACATGAAACTGTCAACCTGACTAACTCTGTTTGACCCACCTTGGAGATCCCCAGAGACTCCACCCCACCCAACTTATGGGCCCACCCAAGACCATGTAAGATACCATCACCCTCTACAGCTGATCCTCGATAGAGGGCAGAGATTGGTGACCAGTGACCACAGCTAGTCCTTGCAGTTGACAGGCCTGAGTAAATCGCTCCCATTAATCTGCCACCAGCCAGCAAGGCTCAACTGCAAGAGGAGAGTGTACTCAGCCCACACAGAGAGTGCACTTTGAGTACTCAGCTTGGGTGATAGAGGAGGCTGTGTCGCTGGAACACTTACTACATTAAAGCCACACAACCAAGACACAGAATCAAAGAACTCTACTCAGGACACAGAAATAAACACAGGGAGGCTGCCAAATTGAGGAGGCAAAGAAATATGGACCAAATGAAAGAACAGAACAAAACCCCAGAAAAAGAATTAAATAAAGCAGAGATAACCAATCTATCAAATGCAGAGTTCAAAATACTGGTGATCAGGATGCTCAGAGAAATGATTGAATATGGGCACAAAATAAAGAAGTGAAGGTTATACAATGTGAAATAAAGAAAAACATACAAGCAACCAATAGTGTTAGTCAGAAAGCCAGGATTCAAATCAATAATTTGAAACAAAAGGAAGAAATAAACATTCACCCAGAATAGAAAAAAGAAACAAAAGTTGGAGAGGGGGTGGGGATGAGAGGTTTAGGAACCTTTGGAACAACTTTAAACATACCAACATCTGAATCCTAGGGGTGCCAGAAGGAGAAGGGGAAGAGCAAGAAACTGAAAACTTATTTGGAACAATAATTAAAGCAAAGTTCTTTAATTTGAGGAAGGAAATAGACATACAAGCCCAGGAAGCATGGAGAGTCACAAACAAGTTGGACCCAAAGAGGACCACACCAAGACACATCATAATTAAAATGCCAACAGTTAAAGAAAGAATCTTAAAAGCAGAAAGGAAAGAGTTACCTACAAAGGAGTTCCTATAAGGCTATCAGCTGATTTCTTAAAAGAAACTTTACAGGCTAAAAGAGACTGGCAAGAAGCATTCAAAGTGATGAAAAGCAAGATTATCCATCAAAACTATTATTTAATATGGAAGGGTGGATATAGTGCTTCCTAGACAAGGTAAAGAAGTTAAAGGAATTCATCATGACCAAGACCTTATGTGAAATGTTAAAGGGACGTATTTAAGAAAAAGGAAATCAAAACTATGAACATTGAAATGACAACATACTTACAACTATCAAAAGCTGAATCTAAAAATCGAAAACAATCTAAGCAAACAACCAGAACAGGCACAGAATCATAGGTATGGGGATTATTTGAGGCATCATCAGCTAGGAGGGGAAGGGGGAGAAATGGGGAAATGGTACAGGGATCAAGAAGCATAATTGGTAGGAACATAATAGACAGGAGGAAGTTAAGAATGTCATAGAAAAGGGTGAAGTCAAAGAACTTACATGCATGACCTATGGACATGAATAAGGAGGTTATTGCTGAAGGGAAGGGCAGTCCTAAGTGGAGGAGGGCAAAGGGAAAAAATTGGGACAACTGTCATAACGTAATCAATAAATTGTACTTAAAAAATAAATCTCAGTGCCCAAGATGTTTAGTGAGGGCTATCCATATAGGTACACTTTGCCTAGCATGTAGCAAAATTGTAGACTCCCAAGAGGAAGGCAAGTATTCAACATAAACCACATCATTTATAAACACAGTTTAGGCACAGTGGGCCACTCTGATCTGTTATATTTGAGAGAATATAATCCCCCTTGTATTACAGTTTAGGGCCAACCTTTAAAGCAGGCTTGTCAAGAGGTAGCAATCAGGTCTGCTATGTTAATTCTTTCCTGTACAATAGATTATACTGCCTATGAATATGATTGGTAGACAGTAATGGAGAATAAAAAAGTATTTGTTTACAAGGGACATTCACTCTGATAAGTTGAGAACCATTGTCTTACACAGAATAGCCATACACCCCCAGATAATCACCTTTTGCATGAGAGAGAACTGATCCAAGCTATGTAATTAGTGTTGTTGTTGTTGTTATTGGTCTCATGTGCCCCAAATCAAATTTTGAAGCAGATACTAGGATCTCAAAAGCAATGCGTATTATTTCTTTCTACTACCAATAATCTGTTAATGGATGGGTAGCAAACAGAGCATTTCTTCCCCTGTATTATTAGCAAACTCAGAATGACTTACTTTTGTCACTTAGTTTTTCATCTGTAAACTCTATTTTAACCTGGGCATAGTATATACTCAATAAATGACAATTGCCTCTGCTACTAATAAAATTCTATTTCTACTCACTCCTGTAGCAAATCCAAACTAATTTTTCTTTTAAACCTAAAAATCATGTTGACTTTTATTACGGGTTACAAACATAAATTTGACTTGAGAAGCAAGTATCATTCCAATACTATGGCAAAGCACAAAGCATGTCATACAAATAAAAGTATATTCTGGTGGCATCAGGTTACCTCTAATAGCTTCCTGGTTGACAACATGCTGTGGAATAAAATAATAGCCCCAGTAGGTTCCTCCTGAGTACAATATGCATAAACAACAGGTGTGCTGGTTAATTGTTTTCTCATCATGGTGCATATTTCACACCCCATAACTCCCAAATGAAATACATAAAATTACACCAAAAGAATACATAAAATTAAATGTTTCAAATATTTAAAGGATTTGTGTTTTTATGGTAGAGTAAGAATCCACTGAAATTTTCAAAAGAACTTATAATTGTTATTAGGCATGTCCCATAAATATGTAATGTTTATTTTTGCTTTAAAAATTGACATCTGAAATGAAGGTCACACACACACACACACACACACACACATACACACACAGCCACATACACATTAAAGGAGAGAAAAACCATCCATACTGGTATTCTACAAAAAAAAAGAGATTAGCTATCTTACACCTCCTTTTAAATGAGCATTTGGAAGCTCCACAGAACTGCAGCGTTATGCGGCAGTGATCTTCGGTTCTTCCATTGCTGTTTTCAGACTAGCCTTTGACCTTTACAAGGAAAAACTAGAGCATGACAACCTAGAAGGGACTGAACCACCCTTTCTGCTGCACACCTCGCTCCACGCATCGCAAGCCAGATGAAGTTATGTTAAGTGATTTTAGCATGTAAGTATGTTGTATAAAAATCTGTGTTACCATCTGTTGTGAAACCAACCATTTGCTGGCATAAAGTCCTATGGCTTACCTCTCCCATCCCATTATAAATAGGCCAGGGATAGTAGTTAAATGCGAGCAACAGTGAAACTTGAAACCACTAGTCAAGCAATCCACCTCCATTGTATTGAATTCTACTAATGTTCCCTTTCCTCTCCCATATGATTTGCCCTCTGTCACAGTGGTTTGATGCTTTGGGACCCTTATGGAAAAATTCTGTCACTACTGAATACATTTCTATTGACTTTGCTGAGGATGTGAAATACTATATTTAGTGATAAAATCAGATATGTAACGTAACTGAAGAGGCCATTAATGCTTTAACTCTTAGCCACCTCCTCATGCCATTGTTTTTGTCTTCTTTTTAAAGGTAAGCTCAGCAATGCAGACATGTAAGCCAAATCATTAATTAAGGTTGTCATAAACCATGCCATCCCTTATTATCATGCATTAAATTTGGGTGGATGGTCATCCTGGAAGTTCATATTAAATTGGTTGCTTACTTTCAGCATGTTATGTATCATTAACCACTCACCTATGAAGACACACAGGAGAGGGAGAACATTTGTGTCTGTGGATAGTGTAAGGACAACTGTAATATTATGAATTAAAGTCACTTAACTGCATGGTTTTTATAGGTCAACAAGGGAGCGAGGCACATTTAGATACTCAGGAGACAAGACTGATAGAGGAGCCATCATCTCAAACATTGTTAGATGCCAGTCTAGGAAGAAGAGAGTTCTGGGAGATCTCATATTCCTATTAAAAATGCTCTGGTCTGGAGCATTCTACTCATAATTCATTGGCCAGAACTAGTCACATGGCCCCACCCAACCACTAAGGGGTCAGGAATCACAGCAGATGTGTTCCCAGGAGAAGAAAGAATTAGACATATTTGACAAGCAGCGCACATGCCCACCCTGCTCAATAAATACCCTTCTCCTTCCTTTCTCTATTTTAGAAACTAGAAAGCCGTTTCTTCTATTTCCCAGCTTCCCTTTATCTCAGGAGAGTCCATATAGACATGGTTCTCGTCTGTGAGACGTAAGGGCAAATCTGCTCCCGGAATTTATGGGAAAGCTTTTGCTTTCCTGATAAAGGGAGTCAGACACAGCTATGGTGTTCTCCATTCACACTTACCCTTCTTTCTCCCTGAGGGTGGAGGTAATGCCAGGACATATAGCAGCCATCTTGGCATGAACTTCCCCTACCAAAAAAAAAAAAAAAAAGATGGCAGATGGCAGAGAACAGCTAAAAGAGCAAGTGGTTCTTTGGTAATGTCAGTGAACCACTGTGCCAGCCCTGGACTGCTTACTTCTGGACATCTTGCTATACGATAACTATAAATCCCTGTAAGCTTAAGACAGTAAGTTGGGCTTTCTTAGTTTTGTTTGTATTTTTGTAGGGTGTTTTGTTTTGTTTTGTTTTTTTGCAACTGAATATAATCCTGAGACAGTCCTTATTTATTTTGAACTTTATGAGGAAAACATCCCATTTAGAAGGGTGCATTGCCTACAATTATTTCAATAACATTAAAATATGGTTAGAAGATTTCTAATACATGGCCCTGTTTTACACTACTTTTGTCAATTGGTCCTTTTTGTGGCATTTTATAATATAGTTCACTTTATCAATCAGCATAGGCTAAGTTAGGATGCAGTAACAAACAGCTCTCAAAATCTCTGTAACTGATCTCTGGACTTCTTGCTGTGTGAGAAAACAAATCCCTGTATGTTTAAACCCTTGAGTGTCAATTTTTCTGTTTTGTAGCTAGTGCAATTCATTAATATAATCTCACTTATTACATTTCAAGGAATGTGTTACCTGTAATCAGCTAATGTTTTCAGGTTTTCTTTTGAAGAGCTAGCTGAAGAAACGAGTCCCTATGATACTTCAGTAAGAGTTCCCAGTGTATTTCCCAAGGTCAGCTCCATCCATCTGAAAGGAAAAAAAAAGAAAGAAGCCACAGAAAATGTCTTTTAAAACATTTCTCTTTCTGTTTCCTCTTTCCAAATTGAAGAACTTTTAAAAGAATTCCTTTAATAAAAGTATAAAGCTTCCATTCTGTAATTTTAAAAAGTCCTATTTTCATGTCTTTTTAGTTTACCTGAGATACTTGCAAAAGAAATCTGTTGGAAATAAAATGAAGGAAGGCAAGAGAATAAACTGTTGCTGTGGAAATTTTCTAGAAGCCCTGAAACTAGTTAAATCCCTGCCTCTCCTGGGGATTTTACACAATGTGACTGAAGCCTCTCAAAATGCACAACACCTTGTAGAACAGAAACTGTAGCTTGTTCAACATTAACTTTGACAATTTTATATTCTGTCACAGGAATGAAGGAATGAATGAATGAATGGCTCCATGTGTGATACTTTGGGATCCTAAACATCCAAATTGATGTATGGTAGCAAAAAATTATCCGTGTTTGTTTCTCTCTTCTTCTACCTACCTTCCCATCCTCATTCTCTCTTTAAATTTTTAGCAGGTTATGTGAATGATTTAGACAAAAAAAAATCTAAATGAGAGCCCCTTCCAAAGCCCTCTGGATTTCTTGTTTCTGACCACCCTCACTCCCAGAAGGGCAGCACTTTGCTTTACAACCATTTATTGATCTCTAATGTCTTTATTGACCATTGTTCTTCTTTGCCTCCTACAGGCAAGGGTGAGAGTTGAAAATAGTAATAATTTTCCAGACATCTGCACATGTATTAATGGCCTTTTGAAGTTTGAAAATAGGTTCTCTATGAGCCCACCACAGGGCTAAAATGCCATTAAGATCTAGATTAAGCTCTGCCATAGCTGCAGAGCTCAGCTTGGCAATGAAAAGAAAGCTCATTTATTGTAGTGGAGCTTCAAATCAATGCAAGTTCTTTGCCTAACCAGGGCCAGTGCCTCCAGGTTCTGGAGGTAACACAGGACTCAGGAGGGCTGAAATCTATCATCATTGATTCACATGTGGGAAGTCAGAACAATGAGAGAAGTCTTTCATGTCACATGCAACAGTAAGGTGCTTGGAGGTCATAAACTTCCTTAGCCAACCTTTTTTTTTTTAAATATTTTATTTATTATTTCCAGAGAGAAGAGAAGGGAAAGAGGCAGAGAGGGAGAGAAACATCAATGCATGGTTGCCTTTCACCTGCCTCCAGCCACAGACCTGGCTGGAGACCTGGCCTGCAACCTGCCCATGTGCCCTGGCTGGGGAATTGAACCAGCGACCCCCGGGTTTGCAGGCCGGCACCCTATCCACTGTGCTACCAGCCAGGGCAGCCATCTTTTAAAATAATAGAAGCCTATGATCCCCATCTCAGAAACAAAATCCTTTTAAATTCATAAAATAAAAGACATAGGACTGAAAAGGAAGTTAGTTATATTGAAGTATGGTTACTATAATAATTAAAATATATGACATATATGGAAATACCCACAGTGCTTTTTCCTTGGCCCTCAAGCACCTTGAAAAGTTTGTTTCTCTCTCTTCAGGCAAAGCTACCTGCCCAGATGCTGGGACTCCACCAGAGACAATGACATTATCACCTGTTTTACCCAACTGGGCAAGGTTGCCATGTAGATGGTACCTGCTTTATAATCTCACATCTGAAAATCTGAGAAGAAAGGACAAATGATTTCAAGGCATACTGCATACATTTTTCTTAGGATTCAACATTAGTTCTCCCATAGGACCTAGTTTTAAGGGAGAGTAAATTCAAATAAATCTCTGTTTAAATGTAATTATCAGGGAATTTCTTAAAATTTATGAAAAGTAAGATTTAAAACCAGGCAATTTCTTTTTATTTCAAGTAGCATACCAGAGAAACAGGTTTAATTTGCCCCATTGCATAGTGATAAAGCAGCATTTCATAGTACCAGCCTGTGTGATAAAATGGCTTTGGCAGTTATGAGAAAGAATCTAATATGGGAATTGATCTGCAGATTCCAATTTTGTAAAAGCCAACCTTGATCAATATAAATGCCAATAATGAGATTGTATTGAGAACTGCCTAATTTTTTGAGGTGATTCCGGAGGTTAATGATAAATTCAAGAAGTAAATGTGAAAAGGATTAAGATTCTCAAAATCAATCCATTGGCTAGTAGCAGACTACATGGTCCTTTGGTGGTACATGACAAAATCTATCTTGAGCCAAGCTAAAATTAATTAAAAAGAGAGATTGTTAGAAGATCTTTATAGTATAAGATATGTGGTATTAATATCACATGCTGCAATGTAGTAACAGTTGTTACTGTAGTTATAGTTAGACTTCCGCATGTTAGGGAATAGGGCAGGAGAAACTTAGTACTCTTATTGATTTGTGTTTTGGGGAGGCCATATCTACACAGGGCAGGGCAAAGGAAATTGTCCATTCTTAGAGACTGGTCAGGAAAGGTTATAGGGTATAGCATTCTTGAAATCAACATCTGCCATTTTATACACCTTTACCAATTCTCTGCCCAGGGTTTTCACTAAGAACCATTTCTCAAATCCATTGCATGTTAGGGGCCATGGAGAGCAACAGGACAAATGCTAGCAAGTGACTTTTAAAGTCAGGAAAACCTGAAGTGTTAATAAGACATGTGGAGTTGCTCAAGAGGGGGCCAGAAATGTCAGGTGGGTGAGCCCAGAAAGAAGAATGTGCCTATTAGGACAAGGCTCTGCACACTCCCACCTGGGCATTCCTGAGGGACTTCCCACCTGCCTGCCTGAGGGACTCCCGTATTTCCTGTCTAGACAGAAGCCCCCTCAATGGTTTGTGTAGCCCTCCTGTGGGGACAGGAAAGGAAATATGTGGAAGTGAGCAAGGGCTTAGAATAAGCTGCTCCTGACATTCTAATTATAAACAACTGTGACTCAGAATTGACAAAACTGACTTTCCAGGAAGTAGTTACCTCCTTTTCCCTTGCCATTTGTATTTTTCTACTTCAGCTGGGTACACTGGGTAATGCTGTTGACATTTTGTGGAGTTTGGGGTCTTGTGTTGCAAATTGTCATCATCATCACTAATGTGCTTCCAAAATGGTGGTTCGTCAGTGGAGGTGACTCTTGCTGGGAAGCCGTTTCAAGACATTTTTGGTGTGCAACGGTAGCATGCACTTCTCTATCACTATTTGAGGATAGATGGGGGAAAAAGCATGCTACTCTGTTTTTGAAAAATTATGTTAAAATCAAAATTTTATTCTTATCCTAGTAAACTTAATAAAGGCAACCTAACTAGATCTTGTATGATTATGGTGCATCTTTCAGAACCTAATGCTTATCAGATGAGGTAGGAAGCTGTGCGGCACATGGGCCTTCGAAAGGCCCTGGATTTCATTTAATGCTGTTTTATCACCATCTTGAACTTTTTAGTATTTTTTTCTACAAACAGCCCCTTGTATGGGGCCCCTCAAATTATGTCACTGGTCCTGAAGACATTTATTGAGAATTTAGCATTTCCCGAGCAGCTTTACAAATTGAAACTCTATCACAACCTTATAAATTCAGGGATTCCTCCTCCATAACATCTACAGGAAGCCCCTGAGAGGTAATATTATTATCATTATCCATAAAAGAAACCAAGATGCGAAAGATGAAGTAACTTGCCCTAAATCACACCAATCCAGAATCTGAATCCAAGCAAGACAACACCTGGAGCCACGTGCCCTTCTGCCTCCCTGGTTATGGATGTTGCAATTCGTGAGGGTTAATTGTGCGGCTGAACCCAAGATTTATCTGGAGTGTTTGAAAGCTGGTTTTGTAGTTACTATCTGCTTTAAATACTATGTCAGCTAATCAAAGTTTGGGTCCATTGGATTCCAGTTAATTGAGGTGTTACAGCAACACAATGAACATGGCCATGGCCGTTGGACCTGGACTTCACTCCAGTGTAGATCGATGACAAACTGGCCTAGATGACATCATCTGTGTTTTAGCCATTGGCTTTTGGAAGGAGTGATGCACATTTTACACAATGACTGTATTTTACATGGACATGGATAACAGGGTGGGGATTGACTGTGGGTGCAGGATTGAAGGTGGAGTGTGAGGGGCCAGGAAGAGCAGTGGGGGAAAATTGGGGCAATTGTAATGGAACACCAATTTAAAAAATGACTATATTTTAATGTACTGAAGTTCAAGAACATCGTATTCGTTAGTTTTTGATCATTAGAAAAGTATTTAGGGAAAGAAATTTACCACCCCACATAAAACAGATGAACTGAAAGTAGAAATTTAAATGTCATAAGTATTTTGAGCCCCTGAAATTATTAACAAGGGGTATTTAAGGAGAAATATCTGTTGTAGTCTTCAACTCACAGTCTAAGAAAAAATATGTCTTCCAAGTCATCTGATTGCTAAATAGTGTGCAAAGTAGACCCTTTCTTTTACAGTAAGAGTTACTTTGGGGGAATTTGGCCCCATAGTTTCTAAAATTAGTCTTTTCTCTATAATGCCCATTTCTTTGCAATAGTTATTTATTGATCCATAACCAATTCCTCTGAAAAATAAGAACTCATTTTTGATATTTTGTGAAGTTGAAAATGCTGCACAAGATATTCAATGAAAGAAAAACTCAAAGAGAGATTACTTTGCATCTTTTAAGAAAGTTTCCATGAAAGTAGTTTATGAGAATTACTAAATCTGCACAGATTTGAGAAGACAGAATAATTTTAGGATTATGGTAACTGGAGACTGTCTCAGAAGAAAATGGAGAGATTATGTGATTTGTATTTATGCATCAAATATCCATTTAATACTTCACAATTTCCACCCTAGGAGATTAGGAATTTCTTCTTCCACTTTCTTTTTTCGGCGTCTGGATCGTGCTGTGTAAACATGCTTGATTAGAACAAAGTGTTGTGTGCCTGTGGAGTCTGAGGCAGAAACAGTGAAAAAACCGTCTCGTGTCTTGTGGAGGAGATGCCTTTTTACTGAATGTTTTGTTGCACTTCTAACTCCCTAGTCTGTCATACAAGCATTTGTACTGTCATATCCATGTACTTTTCTCTTGGATGTTACAATTGAGTCTTTAGTCAACTCACCGGAGGATTTGCTGGGGAAACTAAGAAGCAATTTTGACTTGAAAGTCTGGCTTTACTGGTACCTCAGAGTCATTTTTCAACAGCTTCTCCTAATATGCCTGAAAAAACAACAAAAATTGAAATTTAAATATAGAATATATTAAGCAAGCTAATAGAAAAATAAAAATAAATCCACTTGACTTGATAACTCCTACGTAATAGCTGGAAACTGCCATTTGCCAAGAAATGATTAAGCTTAGTGAAATGTATTTTATAGCTAATCCTTTAATGTCTGCTTTACATATTACCCTTCCTACTGCTAATACTGAATGAACAACACTATAAGCTAGTAATTTTATGCCCTATATTTCAAAGTGCTATTAGGAAGCTGCATAAATAACAATTTTAACACTTGTTTATACCATGAGACATTTCTTACCATGGAATAATGTAACAGGGGATTTAAAAGTCCGCTGTGTGGATAAGACTACAGGGCAAGTGTGATGGCGATCTGTAGCAACAACGGCTGTAATGCAAACTGAAGTAAGAAGTCTGAAACCTTGATAATGCACAACGTGGTACTGACTGACTATAGGCTTTCATTCAACATTTAGCAAGAAATTGCATTTACATTTTACATAATATGTCTTCAAAATGGTGTAAAATGACTCCAGCAACTTGTCCTGTTAGAGCCAGGACATCGGGCTGTAAAACACAGATGACTGCACACACAGAAGTGATTTTCATCAACAACACTAATCTAGTTCTTAGCCCAGCCCCTGTGCAGGGAAGTTTTGTGAAAGTAAATCTTACAGCCTGTTTAGGTCCCAGAGGTTATGTAATTTCCCAAGCTCTGAATTTTACTTGTTTTCTTTTTTCTTTTAATAATGAAAGAAGGCACCCATTTTATAAATAACTTTATGTGCACTTTTGGGGGGTTCTCCAAAACACTGACAAGGCATTTCCCCTACCTTGGCAATTGTGTAGTAGTGTTAAGCAATAATTATTTGATTTTTAATGTCTCCTCATTGTAGTTACAGGATCAGAGCAGAACCCGTTTCTGGTTTCCTGCTTATCCTGGACAATGCATTTGGCATCTCAGGAGTCACTCTCTGCCTTCAGGGTTAGTGGTTAGAGATCTCGGGAGTGCTGTGAGCAGTGATGTACACAGTCCTAGTAAGCAGCCTAGTGAGGATCTTTGGTTAAACCCATGCCACTCCTTGAAGGAAAAAGCATGCTGAGAAGGCACAGAAGTTGGGTGTGTGTCCACAGCACCTACATTTCCTCCCAAGGGTCCTTCTAATCTCTTCTTTCAGACCTTTTCTTTGTTGTCATAGGTAAGGGGAATGGAGTCCCACAGGCCAGGTTCAGCGTTAGGGAAAAAATGTGGCTGAGCAAATGAATAAGGGAAAAAGCATGTATTTTGGAGAGAATGCTGGATTTAAATCTCAGCTCTGTTACTTATTACTTACTATGTAATTCACACTTCTCTCCTTGAATTTGCCACTGTGGTCTTGCTGAACTATTGGGTTGGCCAAAATGTTTATTCAGATTTTGACTAAAAATAAAAGACACATTTTTCATTTTCAACAATAACTTTATTCTACAATGTATTCACTATTTGATCTACTTCCAGCTGCCATCTTTCAGGCAACTTTATAGTTCCATCTTTCAAAACGTTTAACCTTTTTGAGCAAAGAACTCCTCCAGGTGCCTTCTTAAGTCTTCCAGAGAATTGACATTTTTTTCCATTAAGAGGATTTTGTAAAGACCAAAATAAATGGAAATCTGAAAGTGCATGTCTGTTGAATACAGTGCATGAATCAGGACTCCCCAGTCAAGCTGTAATAGTTTTTTTCTGGTCATCGAAGAAACATGTGGTCTTTGCATTATCCTGATGGAAGATTATATGTTTTCTCTTGGCTAAGAAAACAGACATGAATTCCAGACACTTTTCATTGAGAGCTGCTTTCAGTTGGTCTAATTGGGAGCATAATAGAGGACTCCCTTTCAATCCCATCATATACACATCGACTTCCTTAGGGGAAGATATCATTGGTGTGGTTGGTGGTAGTCATTTTTCTTGTCCCATGATCTCCTCCATTGCACACTATTGTAAAGTGTCCACTTTTCATCACCTGTCACAATTTATTTTAAAAACAAAACATTTTCTTAATGTTTTAGTAGAGTATCACATGAAGCAACAAAAAGTTTTATTGCTTAACTTATGTGGAATCCAAACATCAAAGCAGTTAACATAACCAAACTGGCGCAAATGATTTTCACCACTCAATTTGAACATTTTGAGTATGTCAGCTATCTCCCAAAATGTAGAATGTTGACTGTTCTCAATTAATGTCTTCATTTGATTATTATCAACTTCAGCTGGTCTACCCAACCATGGAGCATCATCTAGCGAGAAACCTCCAGCACCAAACTTAGCAAACCACTTTTGACATGTTCCATCAGTCACAGCACCTTCTTCATACATTGCACAAATCTTTTTTTCTTTCTTTTTTTTTAAAGATTTTTTTATTCATTATTCTTAGAGAGAAGGGCAGGGAGGGAGGAAGAAAGGGAGAGAAACATCAATATATGGTTGCCTTTCACCTGCCTCCAGCTGGGGACCTGGCTGGAGACCTGGCTTTGCAACCTGGGTATGTGTCCTGGCTGGAAATTGAACCAGCGACCTTCCTTCTTTTCTTTTCTTTACTTTTTTTTTTTTTTTTTTTTAGTGTTTCAGTTGTCTCTTTACGTTCCTTGAAAAAATGTTGCTTATTTTCTTCCATCTTCAATATTAAAATAGCTACACAAGAATTCACCAATTTTGATGTTTTTTTTAATGCATGCTGATAGGACAATATCACAATACAATCTAACAAAATTATTTCAAGTGAAGTTAAAGACAACTAAGCACTACTAGAGCTATCTTACAGAAAAAAAAAAAAAAAGACAAATGAACATTTTGGCCAACCCAATATTTGCAGAAAACTGTCATAGTTTCTCTTACTTCCAGACACTTGAAAAGTTTCTGCCCAAAAGCACCCCTACGCTTTTCTGTTTTGTCTCCTTCATCTAAGTGGTCATTTCTTGTTTTGAAAATCCCATCTCAGCTCCTCTTGCCAAATAAGCCCTCTAGGAGCCCCCCGCTGAGGTTTCCATGGCACATGACACTGAGGGTACTTGGTGGCTTGTCCTCTACAATCACCTCGGTAACAGGGACTGTGCTTTTTCATGATCATACTCTAAATAAAACAATATAGTGGCAGAAAATGTCACAAGATACAGCCCTGAAGTCTTGTCTGTGTCCAGCTTGAGATCCCTGACAGGAACAATCCTTAATTCCTCATGTTTTTCAGCTTTCTCATTTTGAAAATTGAGATCAAATAGTTTTTATCTCATTTAGTGATTGTAAGGATTAAGTAAGGAAAAATATATATAAACACTTAGCACATTACCAGCATGTATTGAACACTAAATAAATGTTTGTTGTTTTTCTCCTTAGTTTCATTTTTCAATTAGATCCAAGTTTATATGCAAAATTATGATTCCCTGGAAAGAATTAGATGTTGAAAAAGAAATAATAATATTACCAATATTAGTAACATTACAAATACAAATAATAATAATGATAATGATGAATGTTTTTGAATAAATAAACGTTTGAGTATAGTGAGAAAAGATACTACATTGTACATTGTATGTTTTTTAATCCTATGTAATTCATCTTATTTAATTACTTACATTCTTATTTTAATAAGAAAATTGTTTATAACAAGCTATCAGTACTCAGAATTGTAGAATTAAGAGAGTATAAACTCTGTAGTCAGACTGCTTGGGATTTAAATACTAGGCAAGACCTTAGGCAAGAATTTTAACTTTATAGCTCAGTCTTTTCACCTGTATAATTATTCTCATTATAATGAGAATAATTATAATCCTTACTGGGGATCTTGGTAGGATTTAAAAGGATAAGATATGCAAAACACATATTTGGTGCAAAAAAGTGCTCAATAAATGTTCACAGCTATCGTTGCTGTGTTGTTATCATTTCTTTTCAATTATCAATTATCTGTCTCTAGCAAGGGATTTGAGCTGGGATATCACCAAAATCACATAGTTCACTTGATAGGAGGAACTCAAATGATGGGCTTTAGCACTTAGGCAGAAATGAGCATCTCACCTTGGAAAAGAGACCATTGGAGTGTATCAGTTTCCTTTCTCCAGGAAAAAAGCCATCAGAATGTGATAGAAAGAGTGTGGACTTAGAAAGAAGACAGATCTGAGAACCCTGGCTCTGCCATTTATCAGAATATAAACTTGTGACATTGGAATCCTTTCTTAGGTTTGGTTATCTTGAGTTCATTTCTAGAAATTAAGATAATAGCTTCCACATGGCTTAAGGATTCACGAGATAAGATTTGAGAAGCGACTGTACATAGTTTCTCCTTCTCCATCAGGCAGAATGTATTTCATTTCTTCCAAATAAACGGTACCTTGGACTACAGTGACCACTGATGCAGTTTTCAATAGCCTGCTGAAAATTGAAGGTCAAGTTGTTTTTCCCCCTAATCCCTTTATGTCCATGAAATCAGAAGGGGGGGGGGGAAATCTGTTCCCCCAGTTGTAAAAAAGCAGAAAACTTCCAAAATCCAGGAGACGTTTGAAAAATAAAGCTTGATTAATAATGTAAACTGCCATATGGGTAATTTTACAAAACAGTGGAGTAATGAGAAAGCACTTATTGAAGTACCTGCTAAAGTAATTAGTCATAAAAATGGAGATTTCAAGGCACTTCTGTATCTCTTAGATTCCAGAATAGGTTCAGGCTGTACTGGATCACTTCCTCTCTCACGTCAGAGTCAAAAGGAGATAAAAGGCGGCTTCAGAGGGCCTTGGGACCCACAGGCAAACAAGTGTGAATCTCTTGGGCACTGGCTCTCCAACTGCCACAGGATGGAGTGACCTGCCCTGGAAGCCTTAGCCTCATTTTGCTGCTATGTTTTGACTCTTTCTGATATTTCTGATTGTGTGTGTGTGTGTGTATGTGTGTAAAGAGACCAAGATATTTGGGAGCCTAAGAGGGAGCTGTAAGCCCCTATTGCCTGCACAGAATATTATCTTATTCATATTTAACTGTGTTACTGTATTGACCCCCAGTCCTACCCCGACTTCTGCCTCCATATCACCTTTACTCTATACCAAGGTCTCTTTTGCATATTCTACCTTAAAAATTATTGGAGTTTTTTTCCCCCCCTCATCTTCATTTAGCCTCCTCTTTGATATTATAGGCTCCACTAATTAGCTTCCGTGAGTCTGTTCATAGTTCGTAGTCAGAACTCTGTACATAGTAGATGCTTCATAAACGCTTCTTATTGTACTAATTGGAATGGCGGCTCCTAAGGGCAAGGTCTGCTCTGTGCATCCTCATCCATCTCCCACTGGTTCTTACCCTGATGGTCCGCAGGGCAGTGTTAATGGAGTTTCGGAAGACAGGGCCAATTTGAGATACCCCAGGCATCCGCCTGAGCTACAGAGGCCCCAAATAATACTTCCTCCTCACCAAACCAAATGCTGCACCCTTAGGCAGCTGCCGGATAATCGGGTTGTCATGGTAGCAGAGACCCTTGAAGAAGGTTTTGAATAGAGCTGTGGAGTAATTGTTTGAAAAGCATTTTATACCTTTGGATCCGGAGAAGTAGAAAAGAGGATGTAGAACCATGTCATTTGCAGAGGCACCATCCAGAACGAAGCAGAATCCACTCGGGGCACCTAAAGATTGATATGCAAGGCAAGCCTACACGTTGTCAGGGAAAATAATTATTGCAGCAGAAGCTTCTGCGGATGGCAAAAAAAAAGGAAAAAAAGAAAGAAAAATTAGCTATAAAAATTTCAGACTCTGAAGTGAGATCAAATCTTGATGGACAATTTTTAAAGGGCCTCCAGGAGAACATTCGAAAGGCACACTCTGTGTTGCATCAGCAAAATGACTGAATTGCAGGTATTATGTTTTATCTTTGTATCCCAAAATGGAAATAATGGCATAATTAATTAAACATCAGCTTTTATCCAAAAAGATTTTTTCCTAGGTTCAAATTTTTGTAAATTTTAGAAATGACTATATAATACTCAGTTATATAATATGCAGTTATATAATATTTGGTTTTATAATAAATTCTTAATGGAACAGAATGAAACCTGTGAAATGTGAACCAAGGGTCTGCCACAATATCTCTTGATGGGTTTTGAAAAGGCTGATGAAAAAATTACATTTCTGTGCATGGCAAAAATGTAAGTAAAAATATAAGGCTAGTGTGTGAATAGGCAAAATGTGAAGTTTTGGATGATCATTTACTGGGTTAAGCTTCCAAAGAAAAATTATCCTAATCAGACTCTGAACTATTTTGGGAGATTTCCTTGAACTTTCTTTCAGAGCCTTAGGTATACTAGTGAAAATTGCCTTATTACTCAACAGAAGGAATAAAGCTTATTCACCTGGTTATGTCTAATTCAGAGCCTTGTAGAACAAGTCTCTTCACCATCTATTAAATCCACCACAGATGTTTTCTACCCTTGGAACAGAGGTTATTCAGAAAGTTGAAACCACAGGAAATCATAGGCAGTTAGCAGTATCAAAAGATGCTCAGAGGTTTTTTAATAGTCCACTCTAGACTTATGTCCCTTGGGCTGGGATTACAGTGGATGGAGCACAGGGCCCAGGCCAGGCCTCGGGCTGAAGTGAGGGAGCAGGAGTGGTGCTCTAGGAAGCTTCTGGAAGCTGTGAATTGAGAGCAGGTCTCCAAATTAAACCCAGGGATTTGAATACAAAACTAAAGCTGAAGAAGCAATAAATTCTTCATCCAAAAGCTCCACCTAGAATCCAGACACCAGGTTTGGGAGGGAGGCTGATCCCTGAAGAAGGCCAAGCCATTTTACAGTGGTGGGACAACAGCACTCCAACAGGGAGCAGGTAGGACTGTGGGTGAGCGACCCTGGTCGCTGCCAGGAGGCCATCTCTCGGGGATGGTGCTGAATAGTTAAAGATACCAGTGGTGAGTGGACAGATTCCAGAAAATTCTTCTACTCCTCCTCTAAATATCCTGCCATGAACTTTTGAGAGTAGAAAAATATCTTCTAATGGGCGGACAGTATTGTGTATAGAATTCAGAGAAATGTGGTTGGAAAGAAGATTCAGCACCAGATCATGTGACAATAACATACTTTCTCACTTCAGAAATGAACAGAAATTCAAGAATCGTGGGCATAAAAGCCATCCTTTTTGGTTGAGAGACCTTTTCCATAAGGTGGAAAAGGCAACCTGGGAGAATATAAAACAGGACCAGGACTGAGGTAGATTCAGAATACCAGTCCTGTTGTATCCACAAAGAATCCATCAAGGGGAGCGAAGCAGCTGAGATTAAAACCACCAATTCACATCCACTTTCTGTTGCTGAATCTATACTACCTGTGTTGCTGGAGTCCTTAATCAGATGCATGCCATATTCGCTCTCATGGCTTCTCTTTTGTATAGATACTTGGCTTTTAATAGTTAGAGGGGAAAATAATGACATGCATGATTATGGTTTTAGATTCCCTCACCAAATCTGAATAAAGAGAAGGAAGCAATGGATAAATGATCCATTATGGTTTCTTTTTTTACATCTTAAACTGAGTTAATAAAACCGTGGCATTAAAAAAAATTCACATGTTTCTTCTCAGACTTTAGGAAGTAAATATAAAAGCTGTTCATCACCTATTTTACTTGATTTTTCCAGCCTAGTTTTCCACTCTGCCCAAACTCCTCAGATAAAGATGGGCTTTTTACCATAAACTTGTGCCACTAAACAAGGACTCAGTGTCTTCCTCACCTTAGCACTCAAGGCCTTAACAAGACATCACTGAGCAAAACCCCAGAGGCAGAATTCTGTTAAATGCAACAAGCCTTCACTTAGCATCCAGAGACCCCCAGCAGAGTGAGGAGAGAAGCAGGAAGTGGAAAGCTGGCCTCCTACCCCTGCTCTGAAAGGCCTGAGATCCTCTTCATGTCTGGCTTTGCTGCCAACATTGACTGGAGAGAGTGACAGCCTCAACGTCCATTCTGCAGGGCCACCCCACCTGCCTCCTGCCAGAAAAAGGACAGTCAGTCCTGGGCATAGTCTGAAGGCGGATGGGGGGCATTTCTCAGCCTTGCAGAGAACCTAGAGCCAATTCACTGAATATTGGACCATCCACCCAATATTACTGACCCAGTAGTGTGTGGTTCTGGCACTGGCTGCCCTAGCATTGCCAGTACTGCAAAGCTGAATTTTGTATTTTACACTGTCATGAAGCAGACATGTGTTTTGACTGAATTTTAATGTGCCTTAGCTCATCACACAGATCCACCCACTCCTTCCCCGGCATATTGACAGAGTATAAAGCTTTTCCCTCTGAAGCGGAAAGTCCTCAGTGTGATATGTCACCTTCATCTGCTCACATAAACATTACATACATACATGTATGTATGTAATGTTTGAACAATACGTGTGAATGTATATATAATGTGTATGTGTGTATGTGAATACAAGTATCCCCTGCTGTCCGAAAGTTTGTTTTATACCACTTTGCTTTAACCAAGGGCATGCGATAACACCTGTTTTTGTCAACGAAAAGAAACCCAAAGAAGATTTTGGCTTTTACAGAAAAAAGATGAAGAGTGAAAAAAGCGCTCAGCATTTGTTTTGCGTGAGCCATTCCTGCAGCAGCCCACAGCCCAGCATGGAGAGGGGCACCCCCCAGCTTCTTCCCCGGATCCACACACCACGTCTAAGCATCAAGCACTAGGCTTTGAACTGTGTCTGTGAGCATCAGGGCTTTATGTCGATTTATTTTTTACATCCATGAGGAAGATGTGCCCTAAAGTGACAGAAACGCCTAAGAGGGCTTGTAAGGGTGTTGCACTTAGCATAGAACTGGACATAATTAAGCGCTTCAATAATGGTCAATAAAGACATATTGTGTGTGTGTGTGTGTGTGTGTGTGTGTGTGTACACACGTGCATGCATGCATATATTGAATTCTTATTCTGGGAATGCTCTGAAATGTTTCCATGAAAACGAAAGGTAACTGCTTCTTCACTGTGCATCATTTTGACTTACAAAAGGTTTCATAGGAATGTTTTACTTTTGGAAAGCAGGGGAAACCTGTACATGTGTGTATTGATTGAGTTGCTCACCTGTGTACTACAGAGCACTTACCTCAAAGGAAGGCTGTATCAGCCAGATTAATATCAGCCATGATCACAAATAAACCCCCAAGTGAATAATGGCCCAAACCCAGTGTAAGTTTATTTCTTCCTTATGGAAACCCCAAAGAGATGTCTCTGGTCCCCAAATGGCTCTCGTCCAGTTCCCAACTTAGGAACCTGAACTCCTTCCACCTAGTGGCTCCATCTTGAACACGTAGCTCCTGAGATTGCTGCACTGAGCTGGCTGCATCAAGCTGGTGGCAAGGGGGAGGGCATGGAGCTGGCGATACTCAGGGGCCAGGACAAACATCACTCTTGCTTTATCATGTCACATGGCCACACCTGATCGCAAAGGAGGCTGGGAAATGCAGACTAGATGAGTGCTCAGAAGAAGGGGAAATAGGTTCCATGACAACTAGTTAGTCCCTGCCACAGGGACAATGCAGAAATATAGGCCTTAGCCTGCATTTTCATAGAACTGATAACTCTTAGGAAAAGAAACCCTACATGCAGAAATTCAGCAATTGTTCGCTTCAGATGAAGGGCCAGAATGGGGGAAGGGGGTCATGTCAACCAGCTGGGTGGGAAATTCACTATGGGCTGCAGTTGATAGACAACCTTACAAGTGGGTGTGAGTGCCGTCCTGAATATGGGCAGGGTTTAGATTAGTTGGAAGACAAAAGTGTCAGCTGGGAAGTAAGAAGGGCCGTTTCCAGAAACAATGAAATCTGTCTGACAGGAAAGGAGGCATAGACTGCCCATCTTCAAAGGAAGCATTTGAACTAAAAGATTTCACTGACCTGTGGTTGGGAAATGCGTGGTTAAGAATCTCTATGTCTAAGATGAAATGGAATCTCAGTTATTGAGATAATGTAAGAGGTAATGTGAAGTAGATTTCAAACCCACAATCTTTCTACCCCTCATGTCTAAAACATTAAAATATTCATGTCTAAATCCAGGATTTATCCAGATTAATAGATTAAAATGTTCAAGTTTGCAGTATTTCAGTTGAGTGATTTTATGATACATACTAACTAGTAAACATGAACTATATAGGTAAGTATGTGGTGCAGAGTTTGTTCTCTAAGCATGTGGGCTTTTTAAAAGAGGTCATGGTGTCCTCCTGTCTCTTATACTTTCTCATAACTTCTCACCCATTACAGGACAATGAACAAAACTAACAACAAGCAAAACAGAACCAGATATACGAATACAGTGAATAGGTCTTCAGTGGTCTGGGGGAAGGGGGTTGGGGGCAGAGGGGAGGAAAAGGAAAGGAAGGGGAGCAGTTTAGACAAGAACCTAGTATAAAGGAACCATGGACATGGACAACAGGTGGGATTGACTTTGGGGGGGAATGGGTGGGTGGGGAGAGGGACAAAGGGGAGCAAAAAGGGGATGGATGTAATACAACAATAATAAATAAATAAATTTATACAAGTAAAATTGGCATACAATATTTTATATGGTTTCAGGTGTACAATATAATTGATTCAACATTTATATGAGGTCTGTCCCGAAAGTATCAGCCGTGAAAATTGTTTTAATTATATTGACGTTGGCTCGATACTTTCGGGACAGACCTCATAGTCCTTACAATGTAATAATCACCAATATAAGTCTAGTAACCATCTGTCACCATACAGAACTGTTACAATATAATTGACTATTTCCCCCAAGACTTACTTATTTTATAACTAGAAATGTATTCCTCATATTCCTTTTTACTTTTTTTCACTTATCACCCCACCACCCTCCCCTCTGACAACCATTAGTTGGTTCTCTGTATATATGAGTCTGTTTCTGGTTTTTGTTTTTTTTTCCTATTGTACATATTAGTGATATCATACAGTATTTTTCTTTCACTGTCTGACTTATTTCACTTAGCATAATACCCCCTAGGTCCATCCAAGTTGTCACGAATAGCAAGATTTCATTCTTTTTTATGACTAATATTCCATTGTATATATAAACCCTATCTTCTTTATTCATTTATTTATCAATAGACACCTAGATTGCTTTCATATCTTGCTATTATACATAATGCCTCAATAAATAGGGCCAAATATATCTTTTTGATTTAGTGTTTTTATTTTCTTGAGCTAAATGTTCAGAAGTAAAATTGCTGAGTCATATGGTAGTTCTTTTCTAAGTTTTTTAAGGAACTGCCACCCTGTTTTCCACAGTGGCTGCACCAATTTGCACTCCCACTAATTGTGCACAAGGGTTTCCTTTTTCCCACATCCTTTCCAACACTGTGTTGATTTATTTGTGATAGCCACCCTGGTAAGAGGTGATATCTCATTGTGGTTTTAATGTGCATTTCCCTGATGATTAGTGATGTAGAGCATTTTTTCATGCCTGTTGGCCATCTCTGTGTCTTCTTTGGAGAAGTGTTTATTCAGTTCCTTTGCCTAATTATTTTTTTAAATTTAATTTTATTGTTGTTGTATTACATCCATCCCCTTTTTGCTCCGCTCAGGCCTCTTCCCCACCCACCCATTCCTCCTTTGCCTAATTTTTAATCAGATTGTTTGTGGAATTCTTTCAATGTTGAATTGTATGAGTTCCTTGTATATTTTGGATGACCTTTATTGAATGAGTCTTCTCCCATTTTGTTTTATTGATAGTTTCCTTTGCTGTGCAGAAGATTTTCATATTGATGTAGTTTCATTTGTTTCTTCTTGCTTTTGTTTCCCAAAAGATATTGCTTTAGTTGCATTTTCCATATATACATTCTACCTCCTTTTCATTGAGATTCAGATTAAGCGCAGATAACATCGCAGCACTAGTTTGAGAAGTGATGTGTTTGCTTTCTTGCCCTTGTACTCTCTCTCTCTCTCTGGATTTCTATGAGAAAATGTTATTTATTAAATTATATATACACACACAGGTATATAAAATATAAGCTTTTCATTAAAATTCTTATTACAAGAAGTGTAACACCTATGGGCTTGTGAGCTTTTGTGGTATTTTAAGGGAAGCTGTGTGAAAGAATGATATTTACCTACCATTTTCTTGGCTACCACCTTAACACAGAAGTAGATTTATTTTCCAAGTCAATTTTATTTGCCTTACATATAGGGAAACTATAACAACAAGTGATTTGTTTGTACTTCAGCCTCTAAGAAATTACCTATCACCAACTCCCAGATACAACAATTAATTGGTGTAAGGCTGTGTGAATTTGAGCACACTATCTTATTTCTTAACCTTTCTGTCTATGGCAATACTTCTGCCCACCTGTGAGGTATGTTAAGTAATCAGTTCTACCTCTCCATTACGAGTGAGGAATCTGAGTCAGAGATGTGCAATTTTATTTCCAAAATTTGGTAAAACCTGTGCCTTAGACAGAGCTGGAACTCAGCTCTCCTGGTTCCTTACCCTAGAATCTGTTCCCTTTCCAACATGACCTTTCCTTCATCAGCTGAGGACACCGACCATTTGGATAAAAAGTGCTGAAATGTAACATCATTTAGGAGGATGGGTTTAAACATACACATATGCATGGAGAAAGCAAATGATGACATCATATATCTGATAAGAAAGAGTGAAATGTAACGATAAACAGAATGAGAAGTCAGAAAGCTAATCTGTAAGAACTATTCCTCCAAATCACATGATATACTGCTCAGATTCATTATTTTTTGTTGAATGTCACTTCTCCTAACTTCTTGGACTATTTTCATGTTGATAAATATATTCCTAGGTTTCGGGACATTGTCATTTTTTTGATACTTCCCCAATCTTTCAAACCTACATGTTACTGGGGAACATATGGGAATATTCTTTCTTTATAGACTGCAGTAAGCATTAGTGGGTACTTACTGAATATTACCATTGTGACAGGTCCTGGGGATTAAACAATCTTTGCCCCAGAAAATTCAGATTGTAAAGAGAGCTTGAAGTAAGGATTATGAAAGCTGGGCAGGAAAAACATCCTGGCTCTAGTTACCTATGCATTAGCTTTGTTGGAGAAATCAGATTTTTCAAAATGTCAAGCAATGGGTTTAGGATTTATGCCCTTTTGGTGACCTAAACTCCACAACACAGACTGGAAGGCACAAGAGTATAAGTCTGAAGCAAGTAGTGATCTGAAGCAGCACCAGCAAGGAGGACTGATCCATAGCTGAAAAAATGCCTTCACTCCTATTGAAGGAGGCAGTGCAAGGCCTAGCCCAGCACTCATCCTTCAGGGAACTCAGAATAAATTTTTGTTGTGTGACCATCTAACCAAGTCTACAGGGCTCTCACACAAGTTCAGTCTGAGGGGAGTCAAGTGGGGAGCAGAGTGAATATGCCTCATTTTAATGAAGTTCACTGTCCCTTCAGACAGCATGGGAGATAGATCTGCTGGGACAAAGGGCTCCCCTGCACTCTGAGATGTTCTAGCATTAATTAGTGGCAGGGAATCTCAGGCAGTTTCAGGATCAACATCAGCGTGTAGCAAGGCCTTTCCCGGGAAGAAAAGGAAGAGGAAAACTTTTCAGAGGTGTGGGAGGCCTGCTCAGCCACATTATTTACTTGCTCGTTATGATTTTCTTTTTATTGTTTGAAACCACAAGAGTTGTAACCAAGAGAAACCAGGCTACAAGTACTACTTTAAAAATGTCATCAGCCTAGCAGAAATATTAAACATAAATCACAAGTTTTATTGTATTTGCAATTAAACAAATCAAATGTAATGGCCACAGAAAAGCCTCAGTAATTAGTACAAAGATGAATATAGTGAAATGTCCCTGGGTTAGCAGGTCTCCCAAACAAAGCTGAAATAAAAACGTAAGTATATTATCAAATAGTGTATGCATATTAATGCCCAAAATCTAAGTCCCCGGATCCCTGATGCAATTATTTTCTATTCATATTAATTGTTCCTAACAGATGACATTAATGACTTTGAGTTAAAATGTGTCTAAGGGAAGATTTCACACGATCAATACTATTTAGAAATAAGGTCACTTTTATAATTATTTGCTCAGATTTTAACCGCTACTCAAAGTAAGGTTAATATGGTGATTGTTTTTTCTTGTGAATATCAAAAGTTAATTTTCACACTAGCTAAAAAGTGCATTGGGGTATTTATGGTTTTCTTGCTGCTTATTTTCCAGCGACTACTCATTTTTCCCTACAGCTTATTTTTTTTTTACCACAGACTAACAGACTGTGAAATTGTGATTACTGTTTATAAGCTGTAATTTGCACATGCATGTATATAGAACACCAATAAACCAAAATCAACTTTTTTGAGTCAGGATATGTTCTATCCAATCTAGAAATGTCAACTCTTTTTAAATTTACCTGTCCAAGGCAGGATTTTGAATTGAACAATTAAATCATTATGATTCAATGTTTCTGCATGTTTTTACCTAGAAACTTCACTCACGCATCTTAGATCTTTCATCTGGAGATTTGCTTCCCGACGTGGAAAGAAGCCACAGTCTGATGCAGTCCCGAACGGATGTTGAGATGCATGTAAGTTTTCTGTTGCCTGCAGAACACTTGTTTAGGTTGTCATTTCCCTCCCATCAAATGTGATGTCACAAGTGAACCATAGAGCGCGCATGCATGAAGCATTGTCAGACAGATAAAATGCTTTCTTTCCTTTTTGGCGTTCTCTGAAATTCAGTATCATGTCCCCAAGCTGATAGAGTGAGCAAAATGTGTCACTCTCAGCAAAAATATCATAAATCTTGGCTTTGTCCCCAGGATATCTTTTTGGGTATTGATTACATCTCATAGTCTCTGAGAAATGGTCAAGGAGCTTTCTATTAAAGCCCATGTTCCATATTAGTCATCCTACTTTTATGATATATTATGTATGAACTTTTAAAAATTCATGGACTTTACATTTTTTTCTTTAGTTGTGCTTATTTGGCAAAACTTTAACCAGCATGGCTTTAAACTATCATTGACGTAAAACAGTAATTTGAAAACCACCAGAGACAAATAAATATATAATGAAAAAAGTTAAACTTAAAACAATGATAGATGAATATTGTGGATAACTGGCTTTTTATTTTACTGTATAATTTTGTAAGTATAGCTAAGATATTCAATTTCAAATGTAAATAGATTGGAATGAAATTTTAGTGGAATTCTGTCACTTTAAATATTTATGAATACCTTTAATGGCATCCAATCTATAATATGGCCTTAAGGTCAGGAATATTTTAAATGTTTAGTTTTTATCCAAGAAACTGTTACCTTCATTCTCACTCTCATTGTTTAACTAAAATTATGAGTCTTGTATTGCATTCTTCACAGAATGTTAAAGCACTCAAATGATTCAAGATGGTAATCTAAAATACACTTTAAATAATGTAAATGGCGTATCTTGCCAAGTAAATTAAAATGAGGCAATGTTGCTATGGAAGCCAATATACATTTTTTTGAAAAGAAGAAATTTAATAATAATCATTATCTATCACTAATTACAACTGTTTTCAGTAGGATGCATGGTGTCTGTACATGACTAGGACCTCTGCTGTTGATAAGGACCTTACCATATAGCACAGTGACTAGGACCTGGGCCTGGCATCAGAATCTTATACTAGCTGGGTGCCCTTAGATGTTAGCTCCTTCATGCTTCAGTTTCCCCATCTGAAAATGAGCATAATGATGTTTCTCTTTTACTTCTGAACACTGTGGAAATGTACTTAACATAATACCTTTAGCCCTTTTCTGTTCTTTGTAAATATGTCATACCATGCCATGGCCACAGAAAAACATGACAAAGATAGAAAATGATGAGTGATAAAGGTGTCACTGGTAGATAAAGGTATCTGCCAGCATGTTTCTTCACCAGCTCACATCAGTGACCCCTACAAACAAAAATCCCCATTATTGGCTGTTGATCATCATGGTTCCTACATGCAAGGCACCAGACAATGACAGCCTATCAAGAAGTACCATATAGGGTCACTTAGGGAGGCTATAAATGTTCAATTTAGTTAAAAGAGTGAAGACACGGATATAAAAACATTTTTAATAATAGTAGCAACACCTAAACCTTACTAAGCATTGCTATATGCCAGGGGCTATTCAAACTTAATAAAAATCATTTGTGGTAGGTGTTTTCATTATCTCCATTTACAAAGAAAGAAACCAAGGCATGGATGGGTTAAGTAATTTTCCTAAGGTCAAAAACTAGCAAGTGGGATATCCAGGATTTAAACAAAATAAATGACCTTGCATTTCGAACATTCAATCACGGAACAGTTACTCAGCCGAGTACATAATCCTACATGATAATCATGCACTGATAAAGAAAGAAACTGAATGAAAAAGAGCTCACTTTGCAGCCATGATGCCAGATTCTGGGTCTCTTATGACCTTCAAACATTGATTGTCTAAGGTGAAGGAATGGTGGGAGGATTTCCCAGGAGGGAGGACTAAGCCCCTTCTTCTTCTTTGCAAGAAATTACCCTGTAATCACCCCAACACACACACATGCACACTGCCCATTCCACTAACTCATGAGTGGGCTCAGGTCATTCCTTCAGTCCTGCCTCAGCTCCATCAGAGTGTGAGATGGTACAACATGCTACCACAAATTTCACGTAAGGGGTAGATACTTCCCACAGCTTCTCCTGGGACCTTTCTGCAAAAGGCACAGGTCCTATCCAGCAGCATCAAAGCACTTGCGAATTTGTTAAAAATACATCTCAGGTCCTACCTCAAAATGACTGAATTAGAATCTGTATTAAATAAGATCTTGGACAGTGTGTTGTTCACATTAAAATGTAAAAAGCCTGGCTTAGGAGACACCTGTCTGCTTAACCACCCCTAACCCCACCTGCCCCCAAGACATTGATGGGCCTTTCCCACCTTCCTAATTTATCTTCTGTTACATCTGGGCATGTCAAGGTCAAGGTCAAGGGAGGGGCAGCAGTTTCTCCTTCAGCTTATGTTCAGAGCTCTAATTTTCTGTCATCTTAACCAGCATCTGTATCGCAAGTACACAAATGGGCAACAACTGGGCCAGGATGCTTACTTGGGAATGGAGTTAAGTTGTGAAAATTGGTATAATTTTGACAGGTGTAGCAGGAAGGGATAGGTGGCAAAGACAGGGAAATCACATCTAAGCTTCAGTACCTTGGGAACAGGTAAATATAAACTGAAACTGAAAGCCATGCAGAGTATGAAAAGAGGCCACTGGAGAAGTTTAGATCTGGGTAGCCTCGCAGGACAAAGACACAATCTCTTTCTGGATAGCAGATAAATCTGTCAGAGCAAAGTCAGTCCTAAGAAAAACCACCACACTGCCTCTCAAACCACCAAATATGAGAGAACAGAATGGAGAAATAGAAAGCACACAAGTAGAAGTGGAGACTGATGTGATATTCGTGAGAGTTGTTCAGGGTGTGTTTCACATGTGCACAGCAGCTCCAGCCTAAATGCTGGTGACCCTGTGTAACAGGACCCTTGCTTGGAGGCATCTGTGAGTATACAAATCTGAATGCCCCTTAAGTTTAGGCCAGCACTAAACAAGCTCATAAATTAATAGATATCATTAAAAGCTGGATTTAAAGATAACTTTTCCCTTTTAATGATATTTGAAATCCAATTTCAAGGGGAACAACAGAGTAGTAACTTTTTCTTGGCTTTCTAAGATCACCTGAAGAGATTGTTACACAGCAGAAATGAAGCATTGGTAGCAAGGCACGCACCTGACATTGGAAATCTAACATTACTAAGCATTATGGGTATTGATTAGTCAGCAGATTAAACATGCCTTCTGTACTCAGGTGAGGGTTTCCTATTTACCACACGTACTCTCAGAACAGTGCTACCTTTATTCCCCAACCTGGTGTTTAGTCACCGTCAATTGGAATTGCATTTGGAGAACACTGATAAGTGCTCAGGTACTAAAGGCACCATAAAGTGTCAATAGATTGCATAAGTAAGTGGCTTTGCTATTCTGCAAGTGACACAAAGACAGATGGCTCCCCATCAAAGAGTCTCTGAGACCAAGTTTTATATAGATAGGAGACTGGAATTAAAACAGTAATGGAGAGATTCCACTCCCATGGTCAGGATGCTAAATTAATTTAGCCTGTCCAGTTGTGTTGCTTCATCTCTTACGTTAGGAGCTTATAAAGTAGCTGTCGAGAAGTGCTGAGATGTTTACAACTTCGTCACTGGTGCCTTTTGCAGACCCTCTAGAATTTGAACCACCTGGATCTTCTGCATGGGAACCAGATCTATTTGCTAAGACAACCTTTACTGTTTGGCCAGCCCACCAATATGAAAAGTCCCATTTTCTTTTACACTAGAGCCCCCTTGGTCCTGAGGCCAGTGTTCCACTGCAGGGTGGTACAGAAATGCTGCAGGCATTTGCTTCCTAACTTAGGATGATGCACTGGAGCCATAAGAGACCATGGGGTAATCTGGTAGAACGGCCCTGCTCCACAAAGGAAGACTAAGGATCATGCAAGTTAAATGTTTTATTTGCTCAAGATCTCATATCTAGTGATAGTATGTAAGCTGGGCAGTAGACTCCCAGGCTAGTGCTCATGCTCTTCAACTCCAGCCAGAGATGCTGCTCCATTTGCTTCCGTTTGTAGAATTAGAGTCCTGTTTGATATTGATCTGATTCTTTCGCCACTATGACTGCATGAAATGGGAAACAACTGTTGTGAAACGTCTACCTAACGAGGATGGTAGCTCTCACCAATTAAGCACCTACTTAGTCCGGATAGTGTGCTGCGTGCTTCCCATCTAGAACCTGGACTGGTCCCTGCAATAGCCCTCTTAGATAGGCAGTATTATTGTTGTTCACTTTTTAAAAGAAAACTGCAGCTCCAAGAGATTATTTTGTTCTTTCACTTATCCCTCACTGTGAGGTGGAGTTGGTATTTACTTCCCCTAAGCAAAGCCCGAGCTCACAGGTTTCCTGTGTTTTCAGGAAAGCCAGGTGAAGGCAAAATCAGGAACCCTTGCTTTGAAAAGCCCTGGCCTGGGGGGTGTCCCTCCTGCTCATCCCTGTCCCCGCAATAGCTGCAGCAGCAGCGAACTGTCTCTCTCAAGCACCTGCAGCGAGTACTCCAGTGGCTCCTCCTACACGTGGCATGATGGGAAGAACCTCAGGAAAAGGGTAAGGCCTTTTTTCTGGGAGTTTCAGCATTATAGGGAACCAGAAAAGAATCTGCTTCTATAGAAAGGTGCAGGGTGGGAGGGAGGGCTAAGAAGGAAACAACTGTTTTTCTGAGCACCTGTACATTTATTCCTTGCAAAAATTATAAGCGAAGATGTTATTCTCCTCATTATACGGCAGAGAAACCTGGCTCAAAAACGTTCAAATTGCTTGCTGGAAATCACACAGCACGTGAGAAATGGAATGTTAATTTGACCCCAAATGACTTAGACATCACGGGAGGGAGTTGGGAAGAGGAAGAATTAACTTCCTGGGCTTTGGCAGAGCCCACTGAGATTACAGGTTTCTACCAACCTGGAGTGTGGAATCCTGGCCCAAGAGAACTGACCACAGCTCAGATGAACTCAGACATTTCCCATTAGTTTTATGGACATTCTCTATCACTGTACTGCTAAGGCAGACTTAATGACTGTCCACTGCAAATGAGAGTCAGCAAGACCCCTAGCCAAGCTGTTCCAGACCAAGCATCCCATGAGAACTCAAAGGGAATGTTGTTGATGTTGATGTTGTTTTCTAGAGAATATGGTGAATTGTGGATTGTCTCAAAAAATGGCCCAAAGTTTTAGACGTATCATTCACGTTGTAGAAATTTACTGTATTATATTAACCTTCTCTGCTCAGGGTGATAGCCTCATAAAACACCAACTGACTGTAAATTGGAGGGGAGCATAACAGAAAATACCATAGCCGATGACAGGCACCATGGCTCAGTGAAGGTTGGCATGTCCCTATTAGATGCCATGTGTTCCTTTAGCAGGTTTTTAAGTAACTCTACTGCTATAATGACTCCCATCTGTAAAGTGGGCTCATGCAACTGAAGATCCTTCATGCTTTTTATAAGCAAGTATTTGAAATAGCTGTTTTCACAGTTTTCTAGTGTTAAAGGAAAGTAAAGAGTAAAAGATAATTGAAACCTCAAAATCAGACTTTTTGGAGGTTATTTTTTAAAAAGATTTTATTATTTTTCAGAGGGAGGGAGAGAAAGAAACATCAATACATGGTTGCCTTTCACCTGCCTCCAGCTACAGACCTGGCTAGAGACCTGGCTTGCAACCTGGTTATGTGCCCTGGCTGGGAATCGAACCAGCAACCTTTAGGTTCACAGGCTGATGCCTTATCCATTGTGCCACCAGCCAGGGCTGGAGGCCATTTTTATCATTCTTATAATTTAAGTTTACAATATTGGAAGCATAGAAACCAGGAAATTCAAACTGCCAGAAAATATTGGTGAGAGAACAGCTTTGTCATACTCTCAGTCAAAAATTCAGAGAAGGATTTTAAACTTCAATTTAAAGCTTATTCCCTTGGACTCAGACTTCCAATACACAATGAGGTGCCTGCCGCATTATCAAAACTGTTCCTTTGAAGGAGATGTTCAGAGTTATGAAGAATGACTGCTAGGGACCTGGCTCTTATCAGACTGGGAAGATGGTCAGAATGTCCCCTCTCTTTGTCAATATCACTGACCCACCCCCTCAGGGTCCCTTGCTCTGCTGTTTTTACTCTCATACCCTTCCTTTCGCTCCTTCTGAGAGCTTTTTCCTTTTTTTCTTTCTTCCTTCCTTCCTTTTTCTTTCTGTCATTCTCCTTCCTTCTTCCTTCCTTCTTTCCTTTCTTCCTTCTTTCCTTCCTTCCTTCCTTACTTTTTCTGTCATTCTCTTTCTTCCTTCGTTCCTTCCTTCCTTCGTTCCCTTTTCTTTGTCTTTCTTTCTTTCTTCCTTCCTTCCTTCTTTCCTCCCTTCCTTCCTCCCTTCCTTCTTTCATTACTTCTTTCCTTCCTTCCTTCTTTCCTTCTGAAATTCTTCCAATTAAAATAGTCCTTGGTCTCCTAAGGAAACATCTTCCCTGAAAAAAGGAGCAATAAAGCTCTGAAGAGACTTCAGGGTCCATAATCTGGGGAATTGATAGGGCCCCAGCCATTACCAGCACACCTGTCACATCTCGCAGAAGAAAGTCCTAGTTCTCAGGGACTTAGTAAACTAGACCCAGTCCTGCAGAGCTGTTTTACAGTTATATTATTTAAGGAAGTTCTACAGTTCTTACTATGTACCAGGAACTCATTTAGTATTAACTTATATAATAAATATATATAATGCTATTTGATGGTGAATACAATGGTTAACTCACATGTTAATAACTATATTCCTCTTTTGTAGTCCGCAAGTACTTTTTCTGGTACAGTTTTGTTTAGAAACAAAAAGGAAGACACATGAAATGCATTAGCCGCCCCTACATGGAGCATGCTGGCCTGATTGAGTGATTTCCATGCGCCACACAGCTGTGTTAGCATTTCTGAAGTATGGGTTCATTTCATGTGCAAGGTAGCTAAAGTCAAGTTACTGTTTAAGTGATTGGTACACAATAGGCTTTTAGTCAGCATTAGTTCCCTCCTTCTGCCCTTCCATTTGTTGTTAATACTATGAAAAAATATGAATATCTGCAGAATGCAATATTTTTTTCTTTGTCATTTCTTGGTCATTTCTCCAAAGCTAACCCTAGTATTCATGGAGGTATAAAGGATAGGAAATTGAGTTTTACCAGTTAGTAGGTGAATCAGTACCAGGGTTCTCACAGCAAATGGCCCACTGCTATATGTAGGGCTCATTGCCTGGCAAAACCATGAAGTCCCATGGCATTCTATCAGATGTTAGAATGCAAGGGATCAATAAAGACATAGACCAACTTACTTTTCCATTGACCCTCTCCACATCTTAATTACACTGAGGCCATGCTGTCTTTGGTTAAGTGTACCATAAACTTATCATCCCAACTTGGATCTTTGGCATAGGATTTCTTCTAACTAGAAGTGACTCCCCCCACTTTTAAACTAAGGTAAAACGAGCCATCTTTCAAGGGCGAGGTAGGTTTAAAATCAATGACAACATATCTTCTTATAGAGGGTGCATGTGATAAAGTGGCAATAATTTTGCACCTCCTTATTCATGTGCTTCTTATTAATTTTGAAAAACTACTTTTCTAAGGTTATGATTTAACATCATTGTTTCAGATATAAAGTATTAAATTCTGAGAGCAACCATCATGTTGAACAAATAAGATGTTAGAGCAACCGTAACTTCTGGTCTGCATGCAGGGCCAACTGCTAAGGAATTTGTAGACTTCAATCACATCCCTTTACATACAGTTGACAATGTGAAGAAGGTGTATGATGCTGATCCCGATGTCACCACACCAACAAGGAAAATGCATATGTTAAGCAAGGATCGCACAAGTCCAGACATTGTACACAGAATCCAGATCTTCCATGAAGATTCAGGTAAATCAATGCTCCCCATAGCAAGAGAACTGCTGATGTTGGATGGAACAGTTTGCAAGATCATTGCTGAAGATACCAGATACAGGTTGTATGTTCTTGAAAGAGGTCAGTTTATGACACAGCAGACAAAAGAAAGGCACTTTGAAAAAGCAATGAAACTGCTAACAAAAGTTAAAAATCCCAAATTAAAAAGCCCTCTGATTTTCTTCTTTGATGAAAAGCAGTTTCAGCAAGACCATAGTCAACAGAAGAAACAACAGGTGGCTCTGTGAGAAACTTAATGAAGTCCCAATTGTCATGAAAAATAAATTTCCTGCTACAGTGATGGTATTAGGTGTTGTCAGCAATGAAGGAGATATCATGACCCAGCATTTTTTCCCACAAGGCTTGAAGGTGACTGCTAATGTTTACCTTGACATTTTGAGAGTAGTTGTACTGTGGATGAAGCAAGTTGCAAATGGACGTCATTTTATCTTCCAACAAGATGGTGCACCAGCACATAACACCAAAAAGATACAAGAATGTCTCAGTGGCAATGTTCCTGAATTCTGGTCAAGGGAAATCTGGCCGCCTAGTTCACCAGGTGCAAATCCTTTCCACTATTATGTATGCAGCATTTGTGAGATAGAAGTTAATAAACAGCCTCATTTCAATACAGAGGCTGTTAAAGTTAAGATTGAATGCATGATGATGTCCATAGATAAAGAAAGGTTAATGAAAGGGTGCTGAAGATTTCAAAGTCAAATTGAGTCTATTACTGCAGCAAATGGAGACTTTTTGGAACAATTTAAAAAATAATGACTATGTCTATGTATTTACATATAAGAATAAATTTATTTCAAAATATAATACTTTTGTGATATGTTGTTTATTTTACTAAAATTTTGCCACTTTATTGCACGCACCCTGTATGGTTTTCTTGGTTTTACCAATCAGAAGTATGACCTCCCTTTGAATTTCTGGAGTACCTATGGCATTTTCAGTTCTCATTTGGGCCCTTGACTTCAGTTGTTTGCACTCAACTACTCTCTTCTGCTGAGCACGTACTTCTTTTTACTTTTTTTATTACTTTATCCTCACTCAGAGACATTTTTCATTGCTTTTAGAGAGAGAAAAAGGGACAGAGGAAGGAAGAGAAAGAAATATCAATATAAGAAGGAAGTATCAATTAGTTGCCTCCCACATGCACCTGGACCAGGGCTCTTACACACCTTGACCGAGGATCATAACCACTACCTAGCCATGCACCCTGACTGGGAATCAAACCTGCAACCTTTCAGTTACAGAAAGATTCTCCAACCAACTGAGCCACACTAACCAGGGCCAGGTGCATACTTCCGGAGGGCTGATCCTGTCTATGGCCATACCACTCTGAATGCACCCAGTTTTGTCTGAGGGCTGATCCTTGTTCTCTACTTCTTTTTACAATAAATATTTTATTGCTGTTTCATTATAGTTATACCAATTTTTGCACCTTTGCCCTCCTCTGTCCAACCTTCCCTCCACTCCCACAGTCAATCCCCACCCTGTTGTCCATATCTATAGGTCATTTATACATGTTACTCAGTAGTTCCTTCCCCTTCTTTCCACCGTCTTCCCCCTCACCCTCCACCTCCGGTCACTGTCAGTCTGTTCCTTGTTTCCTTGCCTCTGGCCCTGTTTGTTCATTAGGTTCCTCTTATAGGTAAGATCATATGGTATTTCTCTTTCACTGCCTGAATTATTGCACTTAGCATAATACTCTTCAGTCCTATCCATGCTGTCTCAAAAAGTAGTTCCTTCTTTCTTTCTGCTACATAGTATTCCATTGTGTAAATGTACCACAGTTTTATGATCCACTCATTTACTAATGGGAACTTGGGCTGTTTCCAGCACTTGGCTATTATAAATAGCAATGCTATGAACATAGGGGTACATAGGTTCTTCTGAGTTGGTGTTTCAGGATTCTTCAAGTATAATCCAGGCCGTGAAATTGCTGGCTCAAAAGGCAGTTTCATTTTTATTTTTATGAGGAAATTCTGTACTCTTTTCCACAATGACTGCACAAGCCTGTGTTTCCACCAACAATGCACTAGGGTTCCCTTTTCTCCACATTCTCACCAAAGCTTGTTGTTTGTTGATTTGTTGATGATGGCCATTCTGACAGGTGTGATGTGGTATCTCATTGTGGTTTTAATTTGCATCTCTCTGATGACTAGTGATGTTGAGCATTCTTTCATGGGATGGGCCCTCTGTATGTCCTCCTTGGAGAAGTTTCTGTTCAGGTCCTTTGCTCATTTTTTAATTGGATTTTCTGCCTCCCTGGTGTTGAGTCATATAAGTTCCTTATATATTTTGGAGATGAAACCCTTGTCTGAGGTTTAATTGGCAAATATGTTTTCTCATGTGGTTGGCTCCATTTTCATTTTGCTGTTGTTTTCTTTAGCCAAGCAAAAGCTTTTTAATTTGATGTGGTCCCATTTGTTTCTTATTTCCTTTATTTTCCCTTGTCCTAAGAGACACATGGGTGAAAATATTTCTATATGGGATACCTGAAAGTTTACTGCCTATGTTTTCCTCTAGGACTTTGATGGTGTCATGACTTATATTTAAGTGTTTTATCCATCTTGACTTTATTGGTCTGTATAGTGTAAGATGATGGTCTTGCTTCATTTTTTTGCATATACCTGTCCAGATCTCCCAATGCTGTTTATTGCAGAGGCTATTGATTTATTCCATTTTATGCTCCTGCCCAATTTGTCAAATATTAATTGACCATAGAGACCTGGGTTTATCTCTGGGATCTCTTCTCTGTTCCATTGATCTATGTGTCTGTTCTTATGCCAGTACCACACTGTCTTGATGACAGTGGCCTTGTAATGTAGTTTGATACCAAGTATTGTGATGCCTCTTACTTTGTCCTTCTTTTTCAGAGTTGCTGAGGATATTCAGGGTCGTTTTTGATTCCAAATAAATTTTTGAAATATTTGTGCTTGATTTGTGAAATATGTCATTGGTGTTTTATAGGGATTGCATTGAATCTATAGATTGCTTTTGCAGTATGGACATTTTAATGTTAATTCTGCAAGTCCGTAAATACAGTATATGCTTCCATTTATTTGTACCTTCCTTAATTTCTTTCTTCAGTGTTCTGTAGTTTTCTGAGTACAAATCTTTTACTTCCTTGGTTAAGCTTATTTCTAGGTACTATATTTTTCTTGTTGCTATAGTAAATGGGATTTTTTTTTCTTATTTCTCTTTCTGATATTTCATTGTTGGTGTACAAAAATGCTTCAATTTCTGAGCATTGACTTTGTATCCCAATATTTTGCCACATTCACGTATTAGGTTGAGTAGTTTTTTGGTGGAGATTGTAGGGCATTCCATGTACACTACCATGCAAATAATGACAGTTTTATGTTCTCCTTTTTAATTTGGATGCATTTTATTTCTTCTCTGATCACTGTGGCTAGAAATTCCAATACTATATTGAATAAAAGTGGTGAAAGTGGACACCCTTGTCTTATTCCTGATCTAAAGGGGAAAGCTTTTAGAGTTTTGCCCATTGAGTATGATGTTGGCTGCAGGTTTCTCATATATGGCCTTTATTATGTTGAGGTATGCTCCATCTATTCCCACTTTGCTGAGTGTTTTTTTTTTTTTTTTCTTATCATAAATGGATGCTGTATTTATCAAATCCTTTTTCAGCATCTATTGATGAGATCATGTGATTTTTGTCTCTCATTTTTATGTGTTGCATTATGTTTATTGATTTGCAAACATTGTACCATTCTTGCATCCCTGGGATGAATCCCATTTGCTTATGGTGTATGATCTTTTTAGTGTATTACTGGGTCCAAATTGCCAATATTTTGTTGAGCATTTTTGCATCTATGTTCATCAGAGATATTGACCTGTAGTTTTTTTTTGTTTGTTTGTTTGTTTTTCTCTGTTGTGTCTTTACCTAGTTTTAGAATTAGGATGCTACTGGCCTTATAAAATGAGTTTGGGAGTCTTCCCACTTCTTGATTTTTTTAAATTTTATTTATTTATTTATTTATTGGAATAGTTTGAGAAACTTGGACGTTAGTTCTTACGTGTTTGGTGAAATATAATTTGAAGCCATCTGTTCCAAAGCTTCTGTGTGCCAAGAGTTTTTGATTACTGCTCCAATTTCCCTAGTTGTTATCAGTCTGCTCAGGCTTCCTGCTTCTTGATTCAGTTTTGGAAGCTTATTTGTTTCTAGATATTTGTCCTTTGTACCCAGGTTGTCCAATTTCTTGGCATATAGTTGTTCATAATAATTTCTTATAATCCTTTATATTTCTGTGATATCCATTGTAACTTCTTCTCTTTTGTTGCTGATTTTATTTATTTGGGTCATCTCTATTTTTTTCTTGATATGTCTTATTAAAGGTTTGTCAATTTTGTTTATCTTTTCAAAGAACCAGCTCCTGCATTTATTGATCCTTTGATTATTCCCTTCCTTCTATTCTCTCCTGGCTTTGTTGTTGTTCTTCTAGTTCTTATAGATGTATGTAAGGTTAGGTTGTTTATTTGAGATTTTTCTCTTTTAGGTCAGCCTGTATTGCTATGGACTTCTCTCTTAGGACTGCCTTTGCTGTGTCCCATAGGTTTTAGGTTGTTGTGTGTTCATTTTCAATTGTTTCCAGGAACATTTTAAGTTCTTCCTTGATCCCATTGTTAACCCATTTATTACTTAATAGATATTATTTAGTCATCATGTGTGTGACAGATTTTGAGTTATTTCCTTGAGGTTGATTTCTAGTTTCAAGCCATTGTAACATAAGAAGATGCTTGCTACAATTTTAAATTTCTTGAATTTTTTGAGGATTGTTATGTGTTCTACCATGTAGTCTATCTTTAATAATGTTCCATGTGCATTTGAAAAGAATGTATATTTTGTTTCTTTAGGGTGAAATGTTCTGCATATAACAATTAAGTCTATTTGATCTAGAGTATTGTTCAATGCCACAATATCTTTGTTGATTCTTTGCTTGGTAGATTTGTCCATTGTTGACAGTGGGTTGTTAAAATCCCCTGCAATGACTGTGTTGCTGTTGATCTTTCTTGAAGTCCTTCAAGATTTTCTTTACATATTTGTGTGCTCCTATGTTGGGTGCATATATGTTTATAAGGGTTATATTTTCTTGATGGATTACTCCTATAAGTATTATTTAGTGTCCTTCTTTGTCTCTTTTTATGGCCTTTGTTTTAAAATCTATTTTATCTGATATAACTATTACTATCCCAGATTTTTCATGTCCATTTCCTTGAAATATATTTTTCCATCCCTTCACTTTCAGTTTATGTAGATCTTTTATCCTGAGGTGGGTCTCTAGTAGAGAGCATATATGTGGGTCATGTTTTTTTATCCATTCAGCTACCCTATGTCTTTTGATTAGTGCATTTAGTCCATTTATGTTTAAGTTTATTATTGATAGGTGCTTATTCATTGCCATTCCCCCTTTGTATCAGTGTCCCTCTCTCTTTCTTTTTCTTCCTCTTCTTAAAGCAGTCCCTTTAGCATCTCTTGCAATGCTGGTTTGGTGGAGATGTATTCTTTTACCTTTTTTGTTTAGGGTAGTAGTTCTGGGAAACTTTTTATTTCACCTTCTATTTTAAAATGAGAGCCTTGCTCGGTATAATAGGCTAAGTTGTTGGCCTTTGCTTTTCAGTACTTAGAATATCTCTTGCTATTCCCTTCTGGCTTATAGTGTTTCTGCTGAGAAATCAACGAGAGCCTTATCAGAGCTCCCTTGTATGTTACTAGATATTTCTCCCTTGTTGCCTTTAAGATTCTCTCTTTGTCTTTAAATTTTTGCCATTTTAATTATGATGAGCCTTGAAGTAGGCTCGTTTGGTTCATCTTCATTGGGACCTTCTGTGCTTTCTGGACTTGCATGACGTTTTCCCTCATCAAGTTAGAGAAGTTTTCTGTCATTCCTTTTTCAAGCAAATTTTCTATCCCTTGCTCCTTTTAATCACCTTCCACTATCCCTGTGATGTGAATATTATTACACTTCATGTTATCCTATAGCTTCCTTATATCCTCTTCATTCCTTTTGAGTAGTTTGTTCATTTTGTTGCTCTATCTGGGAGTTTTTTTCCTACCTTGTCCTCCAGCTTATTGATTCAATCCTGTGCTTCATCTAGCCTCCTTTTAATTCCTTCTACTATGTTTTTCATTTCCTCCTGGCTGTTTATTGATAGTTTCTATGTCCTTTGTCATGCTGTATATTCACACTAAGTTTCTTGTAGCTTCCCCAGATTTCCTTATAGTTCTCACTGAGCTCCTTGAATATCCTTATAACCATTATTTTGAGCTCAATGTCTGATAGTTTGCCTTCCTCAATTTAATTTAGCACTCTTTCTGGGGATTCCTCCTTTCCTTTCATATGGGGAGTCATACTACCCATATCCTGTATACTGTTGAACAGATGCTGCCATAACAAAACCGAACACCCCAGGAAACAAACCCACACTGGCAAAAATATTCCCCACCCACAACCACACTATTAACAGCAAATGAGCAAATGTTAGCAAAGTTGTAAAGGGATTGAGACTATTATAAGAAAGGAAAAATAAATAAAGAGATGACTAACTGAAGAAAGAATAATTTTGAGAGCATCTAGGGAGGAGAAATAGTGAGTGGGGAATAGAAACAAGATGAAGAAAGAAAAGGAAATTAACATCATAAATTGAAAAAGAGCGCAAAGGCAGAATGGAGTAAGAAAAGGGCAGAGTACAGTATTGGGTTTAAACAAATTTTGAAAGATATATAGTGAAAAAAATAGGATCCAAATTGTAGGAAAAGATCCAACACTGCAGTATCAACAACAAACAAACAAAGATTAATAGGATGGAATGGGGGTAAGAAGGAAAAGAGAAAGCGTAGGAGATGTCTAAAGGAAAAAGTGAGTTTGAGAGGATAGAGGGAGAACAAATACAAAGTGTGAGCAATGAAATTCAAGCTGAGACCAGGAAAATAAAATTTAAAACAAACAAAAAAGGGCAGGGCAAAGGGGGACATTAAAATTTGAGATTTCAAATACAAACATAGTGAAGATCTAGGAATAAAACTGAAGAAATACAATAACAACCACAATACCAACAACCAATGAGCAAAGATTGATAAAGATGGAGAGAGAAACGTGTTTTTTGTTTCCTGATTTTTTTTTAATTTTTAAAAAACATTTTATTTATTATTTTCAGAGAGAGGGGAAGGGAGAGGCAGAGAGAGACATCAGTGTATGTTTGCCTTTCACCTGCCTCCAGCTACAGACCTGGCTTACATCCTGCTTATGTGCCCTGGCTGGGGAATCAAACCAGTGACCTTTGGGTTTGCAGGCCAGCACCTTATTCACTGTGCCACAGCCAGGGTATAAATGTGTTTTAAGAATGGGAAAAGGACTGAGATGACTAATGACAAAAAAGTGGTTTCCAGAGGCTGGAGTGGGGAGAAATAGTAATAGTGCAGAATAGAAACAAGTTGCAACAAGAGAAAAAAATAAAATTAAAGCAAAAATAAGAAGAGGAAGGAAGAAGGTAAAATGGAGTAAGAAAATACTAGATTTTAAATAAACTGAAACATAAAAATTAGTGAAATAATAGACACAAACTTGAAGGAAAAGAAACGAATGTTAAAAAACTATGCAGGAGAGGAAATAATGCAAATCATGAAGAAGGCTGTGGTAGAAGTTATCTCAGTACAATCCAGTGTGTACCACTGTCTTTTCTTCCTGGATGTACCCTGGTGCTGTCAGATGGTGTCCTAGCCTGACCCTGGGCAGCCTGTTCAAGATTACAAATGATCCGCAGTCTGTGGCTGGCTGCTTCAGATTTGGCTGGTCCCCACTGTTCTGCCCTACCAGCTTTCCATCTCAGCACAGGGCCCAGAAGCGGTTCCCAAGACAATAGCCAGTACCTTCTCTGCCTGCCTCCAGAGGGGTGTGACCAGAAGGGGTTAACCCCATGTCACCCTCAGGGGGTACTGTTCAGTTTTCAAGGAAGATGGTGGGAGTGTGTCCCTGTCCCTTGTCACATATTTTGATCCGTCCCAGATTCTTCCCAATTATGATAGTCTCTGGTGAATTAGCTGTCTGTTTCCTGTGAGGGGCCAATCTGTGTCAAAGGGGTAGCTCTTTCTTGCTTGGTGTGGCCAGCAGCTCTGTCTAGGTGCTGAGGCTGGGTAGGGCCCTGAACACCCCATTTCTGTCTCTAACCTCTTGGCTCTGATCCCCAGGAACAGTGTAGCTCATAGTGCCTGGTAAAGGGCCCTTTCAGAGCTTTTTCTTCTTTCCCCTGGAGAAATGCACCCAGCTGGGAGCTCCTGAGCCTGGCCTCCCTGATCTGCAGAGCCTGTAATCCCACAGGTGGGGATTGGGCTTGCCCTTCCATGAAGGAACCTGCCTGCCTGCAGCAAATCTGAGGTTTCAGCTCCTGGCCGTCAGGTCCCCAGCCTGCTGCTCTCTCGCTGTAGACTCAGGCTGAACTCTACTCTGTAGGGCCCCCTGCTCGCCAGCCATGCTGGGTTGGGTCCCATAATCCCTTCAGCATGAGTCTGTCCCTCCGAGTTCTTTGTTTGCTGGACTGCTGTGCAGGCCCCTCCGCGCACACTGGCACCAGGTCCCTGCCAAATCTCGAGTCTCACGTCAGCTCCCCTTTTAAGAGTTTCAGTACCCTCCCCGCCCCACTGCAGCATCAAACTCCTGAGGACCTTTTCCCTACATGCTTCCCCTCCCCTTAAATCACTAACTCTTTTTCAGTCAGGGCTGGCCACCACCTGCCAGGACCTCTGACAGTTTCAGATAGAGTTTCTGGATCTCTCCCAGATGGTGCAGGAAGGGTCCCACAGCTATACCATAACACAGGGTGGTGGTGGGTGCACTTGCCACTCCCTCCAGTTGTTCTCAGCCTTGGGCAGGCCTGCTCCCACTGTCCTGTTCTGTAGCCAGCACTTCCCTGGCTGCCTCTCCATTCCCAGGCTGCTCTACAGCCTCCCTGAATCACCTGTGCAGCCAGAAGTGGTGGGTGGGCGGTGGCCACTGGGAAAGCCCAGGCAACCCACTCCTGAGTGCCCTGCAGGTGGGCAGGCTCCTGCCCTTTCATGCACACTCCCCGAATTCTCACGTGCTTTTACACTCATGCACACACCTCTACTTCTTCATTACTATGTAGCTCAGGATTTAGCCAAGTGCATAGAGGTTTGATAAATTGTTAATGAATGAACATGCATTTATTGTGAATATTTATCAACCACTAAAACAAATTAGGTTCCGTGATGGACTTTTCCCGTTATAAATTTGTGATCCACAAGACTCTATCATTTCTGATCTCTACTTTTCTTTCCTAGCCATCATCACAAAATGGCGATAAAAGGCTAAGTATTGATTCTTCGCTCCCAAGTGGCTTTGCTAGTCCTACAAATGAACTACCTCCAACTCGTATCAAGGAAAGCCACATTTTGGAAGGACTAAGAAAGCTACAGAAGAGAAAAGTGTTACTTGAGCCACCATCACTGATAACCAAATGGGGTTATAAAGATTGCATGAACTCAAATGAAGGAATATACTCTCCAGGAATTAAGAGTGGCAGCCTCAAGGAGGACCCACCCTGCACACCAGCTGATAGGGGGAGACCCTGCAAGGAGCCCCACAAGGTGTTTGTTTATGACACAGATTCTCACGATGATGGGGATGAGGACTCTTCCTCCTTGGCATTGAAAGCCTTTCCCCACCAGGCTGGCAGGTTGCATGGTTGCAAATTAACTCATAGTGTTTCTGACAGTCTATTTGGCTGGGAGCAGAATGGAAAACACTTTTCAGAAGGCACATCCTCAGTTTACCCCAGGGAAAGACCTGAAAATCTGAGCACTTGTGCCAGCAACTGTCCCTTGGAGAGGAAACTGTGCCCAATTATGCAGGTGCCTCAGGTGCAAAGAGAGAGGGTTCCCCATAGCCAGGGCCCCATCAATCTCCAGCTTTCAGACACTGATGACAGCGAAACCCTTGATGAGTTGCATATAGATAGCAGTGATGAGAAAAGCCCTTCAGACTTGTCCTTGACTGCAGACACCGACAAGTCCTCAGAGAATCTGGATGTCCTCATGGGACCTGGAACATCTCAACGTGGGTCTTGTGATGAAGAGGAAAAACAAATGCCCATCCACTTAGAGAGTAGGCCAAAGACATTTAGTTTCATAAAGCAGCAAAGGGTTGTCAAAAGGACTTCTTCAGAAGAATGTGTTACTGTAATATATGATGCAGAAGATGGTGAACCCATTGAATTCAGCTCTCACCAGACAGGGGTTGTCACTGTCACCAGAAATGAAATTTCTATCAACCAGGCCCTGCCTGGACCCAAGGCAGAACACAGTGAACCTTTACCTCAGGGAATTGCTCACTCACGGCCAGGGACTGCTATGAGAGACTACACTTTTGTAAGGAGACCGGAAGGGGAAACAGAGAAAAACATTCCAAAAGGTGGTGCCAATCATGTCACCCAGACACCCACTGAATCTTTCAGCCCCAGGACAGTAACTCAGAATACTCCGAGACAAAAACAGGCCAAACCAACACGTAATACATCATGCCAGAATAATTCTAGATCTTCAGTGTCAATGGGTATCTATCAGAAGCAAAGCCTGACAAAAATACCTGCCCGGGCCAAGTCTTCACCTCAGAAATCAAAAATAATGGAGCCTGAAGCCCCCACCAGAGTCCCCTCATCTGGCCTAGTGGCTCTTGAAAACTCACCAGCCTTAGGTCCTGGGAAACTCTCCCGGCTCAAGAGGACCGAAAGTCCAGGGCACCTCTGGGATGTCCAGCCAGATTCACACATTCCAAAGCATGGCTCCAGAACGGCCAGAAGGAGGGATGGGGTCCAGTGCTCCAAGAGCCAGACTTCAGCATCCCAGTTGCTGTCAAGGCCTCTCATTGAGCCTGGGGAGGATGGAGAACCCCTGGCGAGGGATAAACACCGGGACCCTGGGCCAGAGACAGGAGTGAAACTACCTTCTCCTCCACCCACTCCAGGCAGCTCAGTCTCGCTACTCATTAGGCCCAGTCAAGGCTATTTGCCACCACCTGCATCTGCCAAGCCTGAAACCAGGGCCCCTGATGAAACAGAAAGAACTGTATTTAAACCACATCCTCTGAAAGGATCCTCTGCTCCTACTGTTTCTCCTAATCAGACAGAAGTACAGGGGAAGAAACCTTCTATGGCCTTCAAAAAGCCCAGTCTTACTCACCCTCTGCCCTCCACAGAAACAGTGATTCAAACCAGATGCTTTGCTCATACCCCATCCAGCTCATTTGTCCTGATGGCCCCAGCTCTCCCAAAGGTCTCTCCAAAGAGAGGTATCCCCAAAACCCCACCCCATCAAACCCTTGGGGCCATGCAGACAGACGCAGGGTTACAGACTCCCAAGAATTGTCCTCCAGCCCATGAATCTCTGGACATATCATCCTCTGATAGTCTCTCTCCGGGAAGAAAAGGACAGTTGAAGGACAGTGTCTCCACACCTCCCAAGCCTTCCTCCTTAGGGGTAAATGAGTCACCATCACCTCAGGGTAACAGTCCCTCACCATCTTCCAAAAGCCATAACACCCTACACGGTTGTCAGAACACTCATGAGAAAAGTTTGAAAACACGCCTCCCAGTTGGGCTCAAAGTTCTCATGAAGTCTCCTCAGTTGCTCAGGAAAAGTCCCACAGTGCCAGGGAAACACGAAAAAGACAGTCTCAATGAAGCCTCTAAAAGTTCTGCAGCTGCGAGCAAGTCGAAGCCAGAACATTCTCAGAATCCAACAAGCCTTGAGGCCACAGAGGGTGAAAGACCTGTAACTCCCCTGGGTTCACAAACACAGGACCGTTTGGCTGAAGGGCTTCCCCTGGAAGCAGCAATGCCAGAGTCGCTGGAGAATTGCATCCCTGGGGCTGACGGAAAGGATGGGGTAGAAAAGAGGTCGATAAAAAGATCTCTGTCCTCCAACAAGCCGCATCTAAAACCAGCCCTAGGCATGAATGGAGCTAAAGCCCGCAGCCAGAATTTCAGTGCTCACGCAGGGGAGAAGCCCCCCACACCCCCCATGGAAGGGCCAGGCAAAGTCCGAACTCAGATTATCACCAACTCTTCAGAGAGAGGCAACTCGCTGACCCGGCAGAGCTCCTCCACGGACTGCTCTCCCAGCAAGACCTTTTCGGCCCCCGTGTCTGACAGCCTCCCCGGGGCAGGGAGGCCGTTGGGCCCTGCCCCCTCGTGGCAGGGCTCCCTGGGGAGCACAGGCAGCTCCGGCAGCTGGCATGGAAGCCCTAGCAAGTTGCCTACGAGGGTCCCTCCGAAATCCGAAGGTTTCCTCACCCCACCTGGAATGGAGGAGCAGCAGACCTATGCCCAGGGAGGATGCCGCAGCGTGGCTGCACCTGAGGAGCAAGGCAGGGACCACTGCAGGCGCCCACCCACCCCAGCCGACTGCCCACGAGGCCCGCAGAGCCCAGGAAGTACCCAGTGCCCAGGCAGTTTCGAAACAAGCAGGACCCCCAAGCTTGAAACTTCTGGAATCTATCCAGACACGTCTAATACCAGGACTAATGCTGTGAGCCCAGAAGCCCCCCTCTCGCCCACAATTGAAGAAAAGGTCATGTTGTGCATTCAGGAGAATGTGGAAAAGGGCCAAGTGCAAACGAAGTCCACGTCTGCAGAAGCCAAGCCAAAGCCCGGGCCTTCTTTTGCCAGCTGGTTTGCTTTTCGGAGGAGTCGCCTTCCGGCTCTCAGTAGCAGGAAAACAGACGTCTCCAAAACCAAAGTAGAAAAGAAAGATGCAAAAGGCCTGGGCTTCGGAAATAAGCAGTTCAAGTCCGAGAGAAAAAAAGAGAAAAAAAAGCCTGAGCTGCAATGTGAGATAGAAAATGAGCTTAACAGGGATACAGAGCTGGCCGATCATCCCGACGGGGGTTTGTCAAGCAAAAATAATCTGAAAACACCACAGGACATTTACGACCAAATGAAGTTTGAACCGAAAAACAGACCTAGTCCTGTTCCATGTGCAACAAAAGACACCTTTATGACGGAACTTCTGAACAGGTAATGCGCGGGCAAAGAGGGTGGTGCTGCGGAGGGGCCCCCACCCACAAAGGGAGCTGTTGGCTTCCTGAACATGAAATGCCTGCCAAGCATGTTTTTCATAAAAGCAGAGATGCATAATAGCAGTCTTTAGTACATTAGCCAAAGTTTAAACAATGAAATAAAAGTTAGCAATAAAATAATAATTTAGTCCATGTTACTTTGTTAACCAAACCAATGGTCTTTGAAATTAAAGAATGGTAAGTTTTATCAAGGTTGAAAGAAATTCAGCCTACACTAGGAACCATGAATGTACCCACGTGGCATGAAATGGAAGCAAATTAAATGTACATTCTCAAGTCATTCCAATCTCATTGAATGTACCAAGCAAATGTATACTTAGAAATTTGAGGAAATTGCATTTCCTGCTAATCTTAAGCTGGAGAGGTAGTTAGTGATCACTTTCCAGTGGTTTTTACTGCTTCCCCACCCCATCTCACAAGTAGTCAAAGGATTATTTTATCAAATCTATATTGACACACTACTGGAATATCAGAAAAAAAGATTTGATCAAGGCCATTGAGAAACAGATCACTCAAAGGGTTAAACACCAAGAGGTATGTGGAGGTTACTTGAAACATTAAAGGCTTGGGAAAAATAGAGTGATTGAAGAAGAGCAGTGTAATTTATCACAGGAATCCCTTCCTACCTGCAGAGTTGATAAGAGAGCAGCTCAACAGACAGAAAGTGGATCAAATAATGTTTCCTGCAGGAGCATGTTAAAGGGCAGTTCCCAGGGCTCCTATCCTACCGGCAGCTCTATCAGCGCTCAAGGAAATCACAAGAAAAACATCAGAACCAAAGCTGATGTGGAAACACCAAAAGGCTCCCTGGTAAGTCAGTCTCCACCATCCTCGTAATCAACTGTGAGGTTCTCTGACAGGCTGGTTTGGGTTCCTTCCCCTCGTTGCTGATGAAAATACATGGGCAAGACATTAGGGGGTAAAAAGAAAGTCAAAGCAAGAGAAAAAATGAGGGAGAGCTCAGTGCCAACTCTAACTGTGAGATAGCAATTGGACTGCAAACAGGCCTGCCCACCCCCGGCCTGCTGCTGTCTGTTCAGAGCGATGGTGTGATCACAGTGCAGGCAACAGGGTGGCTGGTGTCACCTGAAAATTATACACAAGTGCTGGCAGTCTGTTTTGATGATTATTTTCATCACTTCCAGCAACACAAAAAGAAGCAACCATCATTGTAAAAATAAAAGTGCTAATCTATTTAAGAGAATATTGACTATTTTGATGGTTTGATTTAAGCATTTTTTAATTTTTCTGGATATACCGGTTTACCCTACCCAAGTAGAAGGTGTTAAGACTAAGAAATCTTTTCTGGAACTTGACTCCCTAGCATTTAGTTTTTCAATTGAGAGGCTTAGAACAAAGGGGGCAATTTCTTTTTAAAAAATTAATAAAGGGCCCTGGCTGGTGGCACAGTGGATAAGGCACCCGCCTGTAAACCCAAAGTTCACTGGTTTGATTCCCAGTCAGAGCACATAACCAGGTTGCAAGCCAGGTCTCCAGCCAGGTCTGTAGCTGGAGGCAGGTGAAAGTCAACCACACACTGATGTCTCTCTCCCTCTCTGCCTCTCTCCCTTTCCCTCTCTCTAAAACTAATAAATAAAATCTTTAAAAAAATTAATAATGAGACATTTTTATATTTTCCCAGGGTATAAAAGATGTTTTTGTTTTAAATTACCTTAAACTGTACTTCGTCTCCTTATATTCTTTCTGTTCTTGCATAATTGATTTGGTGATATTTAATGTTTCTTTCTGTAAACTTTAAAGCAGGTAAACAAAATAATTCTCTTCACAGAATTAATGGCTGCCTCCATATATTTTTATGCTTTTATAAAAGAGATTATAAAACTATAATAATGCTATCATTTTCTTAAGGAAAACTTAAAATATGAAGTAATTACACATTTTTTCTAGAATAGTTCCAAAATAGAGAAGTAATCATAATTGATATTAGTAGCTATTAATTATTAATTTAATGGCTTATTGATACTTAGGGTTCCTTAGAGTTTCACAAACATACTATAATTTGAGACAAATGAATATTTAATTCTTTTTTCAAATAGCTTTGGATTCTAAAGAGATATAAGGCCCTTAAAAAAATAAAACCTCTGGAATCATGTTCAGACTATGTTCTTTGCAGAAGTTTTCTATTTTCTTCCATTTTTACTCTTAACTTCCATTGGTATCATCTCATCTTTGAAAATGTAGATGCCCCTGCATTATAAAACCACAAATTATAAGCATATCTAAGGCTGACCTTGTGGCCCTGTAAGGAAACAGAGAGAATGAACAATGTGTGGAAATGTTCAATATGCCAGAAACTCAGTCCACTGATCTAAAACTTTGATAGCCTAGCAGAGGCCTTATCGGACACACTCAATTTAACTATGCCCATTTAATATGGTTCTGACAGCAGAGGGTATATCTTCACTGTACAGAAGTCCCTAAAAAAAATAAAACACCCTCTGCTTTCCTTTTATAATTTTATTTTTGCTTTCTCATTTCTTCCTAATGCTAAAACAATTTGCCACACTTGTCCTCTCTCCTCCAGAGTGTGGTGAGAAGTATCCTTTGGTCCTTTCAGAATAGCTAAAGGAAACTGTCTTATTATTTTCTGTGAAGTACAGAGATTCCCTAAACACACCACTGTATACATAATCAATAGAGATATGCTAATTTCTCTAGTTAGCTGCAAGACAAAATTAGTCATGCTGGGAAGCATTCCCATACAAAGGAATGCTATTAACCTGGATAGTTGACCAACTAGCCATTTTTTTATGTAAATTGCAATGTTTTTCATTTCATTTCCATAATCATAAGTGTGGTTTGGGCTAAAATTACTAATTGCAGGAAGGACATTGCCATAGTCTCTACTGGGACTAGTATAAGAAAAGCAGTGAAAGCCTAATTATTATATGTTGTCAGCCCACATAGGAAAGAAATTAGATGCAAAATAAGATGTATTCTTTTATTTAATTATTGTTGTTCTATTATGGTTGTCCCATTTTCCCCCATTGCCCTCCCCTGCCCTGCCTACCCCATTACCGCTCCCACAGGCAATCCCCACCCTGTTGTCCATGTCCGTGGGTCATTTGTAGTAGCTTCTTAACTAGATCCTTCCCCATCTTTCCCCCTTTAATGCAATAGCACATTGATGTGAATACCCAGGAACCTTTTAAAATTCAGAGTTTAAGGGAATATTCCCCCACTAGGGCTCAAGATAAATTTGCTCTCTGCTTATTTTAAAGTGTGTTGCAAAGAATTCTTCTGATAGTAGTTATTTTGGATGGAAACAATAGCTGCACATAATACATTACATATCACACATTTTTCCTGAATAAAATGAATGTTAAAAACCTTATAATAATATATCTCTATTTCTTGCCTTCTACACACTGAGACTGTATTTAGTTATGAGGGTCCTAAAGCATTATAATTATTTTAATCAACAGTGATAATAGTGGAAGAATTATTTCCATACATATTACAAATCCATGTATGAAGCAGATTTCCATTTAGTTCACTAGTAACTGAGTATCCATTTTCAGGATTGCCAGATACATTCTAACATGGAAAACTCCTATTAATGCTTTAATGAATAAAATCTTTTTCTCTTTTCAAAACTTTAATTAGCCCTGGTGGTGGCACAATGGATAAGGTGCTGGCCTTCTAACCCAAAGGTCGCTAGTTCAATTCCCAGCCAGGGCACGTAATCAGGTTGCAAGCCAGGTCCGTAGCTGGACCTGGCTAATGGTTATACATTGATGTCTCTCTCCCTCTCTGCCTCTCCCCCTACCCCTCTTTCTAAAAATAATAAATGAAATCTGAAAAAAAAAAAAAACTTTAATTAAAGGCTTATGTCTTCATTTATACCATTATTTATAGGCCACTTAGCTCTATCTTTTGTGTAATTTAGATATGGGTCATGTTATTTTGTACTTTCATTTAAGTTATATAAAATCATTATAAAAGGGGAAAAGGCATCCTCTGGAAAGATAATTCAGAAAGAAATGCACTCTGCTTGCTACATGTTGTAAGTCCTTCCTTCCTGTAGATTTAGATAATTTTCTAAAATGAGAAGTCAAAGAAAGAGTGTCCCAGCCTCCTATTTTATTTATCACTGGACAAAATAAAAACCTTTAATGAAGTTAACAAGATCATATACTTCATCATGCAATGGAAAAAGATAGCCATTTTAATATGAGTATTTTTTTATATTTACACAATAAATATTTTTACACATAATTAAAGTACATACTGGATTTTGAAGAGTTAATACAAAAAAATTAAGATATGCCAATAGCTTATATAGTTATTACCTGTTAAGTAGTATTCTAGGTATATTGTAGCAAATTAAGCAGTTTATCTAAGAAAACTTAACCTGCAGTAATGCAGATACAAGTAATATAAAAAATTATACCTTACTTAGTAAAATCTATTTAAAACAAGATCATTTTAAAGCATTCCTAAGTTAAAGTTGATTCTTATCCATTCAACTACCCTATGTCTTTTGATTGGTGCATTTAATCCATTTACCTTTGTACCTGTGTTCTTGTCTGTTCTTTCTGGTTCTTCATCTTCTTAAGCAGACCCTTTAGCAAATCTTGCCATGCTATTTTGGTGGAGATGTATTCTTTCAGCCTTCTATTGTCTGGGAAACTCCTTATTTCACCTTCCATTTTGAATGAGAATCTTGCTGGGTAGAGTATTCTTGGTTGCAGTCCTTTGTTTTTCATTGCTTGAAATATATATATATTTTTTCCATTCCTTTCTGGCTTATAGTGTTTCTGTTGAGAAATCAGCTGATAACTTTATTGGAGCCCCCTTGTGAGTTATTAGCTGTTTCTCTCTTAGTGCTTTTAGGATTCTCTCCTTGTCTTTGAAATTTGCCATTTTCATGATGATGTATCTTGGAGTGGGCCTGTTTGGATTCATGTTCATTGGGATCTTCTGTGCTTCGTGATATTGGATGACTTTTTCTCTCCTCAAATTAGGGAGGTTTTCTGTCATTACTTTTTCAAACAGGTTTTCTATCCCTTGCTCCTTTTCTTCTCCTTCTGGTATCCCTATGATACAGATGTTATTACATTTCATGTTGTCCTGCAGCTCTCTTAAAACCTCTTCATTCTTTTTTCAGTCTTTTTTCAATTTGTTGCACTGCCTGGGAATTCTTTTCTACATTGACCTCCAACTCGATGATCTGATCTTCTGCTTTCTCTAGCCTGCTTTTGATTCCTTCTACTGCGTTCTTCAATTCAGAAATTGTATTCTTCCTTCCGGCTCTTACTGATAGTTTCTAAGTCCTTTTTAATGCTGCTGTAGCTCTCATTAAGTTCCTTGTAGCTTCCCTGGAGTTCTTTGTAGTTCCCCCAGACTTGTTTGTACTTTTCTTTGAACTCACTGAGCTCATTGAGCTTCACTATCATCATTATTTTGAATTCCATGTCTGAGAGTGTGCTTGCCTCTATTTCATTTTGCACTCTTCCTGGGGATTCCTCCTTTCCATTTGCTGAGGGTTTATTTCTTTGTCTCCCCATTTTAGGTGACTCTTGTTTGTTTCTGATTCTTGGGTTGGTCTGCTTTGACTTTCTTAGTGCTGTGACCTTCTGTGGTGTGGTGGTGCACTTTTTTTTATTTCCTGCCTCCTTGCTTGGTGATGTCAGCCCGTGTCCCAGTTTGGGCCTAGCCAGCCAGTTAGAGACTACCAGAGATCCACTGTCTTTGTCTCCTTTAGTTGTTAATCCAATCCGTTTGTGATCAGTGGTCAGTTTTAGGCACCTCTGGGCAGGGCAGAATAATTCAGTTAACCCAATTAACCTGTGACCTGAGGTCAGGTTTAGGCACTGCTGGGTGGGGCACAGATGAATTCTTTTGGGTGGGGCTATGGCTTCCCCTCAGGCTCCTGCCCTTTGGAGAAGAGTGGTCTGCTGGCTGTTTGGGGAATGGGTTAGCCCACTGGCCTCATGGGCTATTCCCTCAACTCTCCCCCTAAAGCCACTGACCCAAACTTTCCCCAAGTGTCTCTAGTCCACTCTGCCCTTCCTCTGCTGGAGCCCAGGGTAGGTGGGTACCACTGTATTTTTGTGAGCGGTCCCTTTAAGAACTCGGTGTCTTTGTCAAGCTGGCTACCCTGGTGGCTTTTTGCTTTTCACAGTTGGGTGCTGTTTTACTCTCAGCTTTGTTGCTGTAGGCTGGGGAACCCAGTTGTGGGTTTAGATCCCACCCTTCTCAGGTGGAACCCCCAGCTGCTGAGATGTTTCTCTGCCCCTTCAGCTGCCGCCCATGGGAGCCCCGCCAGCACTCTTGTTTCTCTGCACTTCCTACCAGTCACCTTGTGATGAATCGGCTCTTCTGTTCTGTCCCTGGTAATAAGGCTTCTCTCCAGTTGGTGTTCTGCTGGTTATTCCGATGATTTCTCCTCAATTAAGTTGTAATTCCATTTGGTGTTGGAAGGAGATTGGTGTAGCTCCACTTACTCCTCCACCATCTTGGTTCTTTCCAAGTATTTTAATTTAAATTACAAATATTCTCTTCACCTACTGTCACGTAGTTTAAAAAAAAAATCACATATGCTAATAAGAAAGCATCAAATATTCCATTAAAGTGGTCCACTGGTGGTAAAATAGCACAAAATAGTATAATAATTAAACAATTTATCATCTTATTAAGTTCTGCAAGATGTTATAATTTCAACATTCTTAATTGAACAATTCTGTTCTAAGTGCTATTTTAATGCTAGTAAGAAGCATGCATATTTTGCTCTCCTCCTGAAATGTTTTCTAAATGACTAACTTTTCTAAAGGCACAGACTTCCAGGAGTTATGCCTCCAAAGAGCACTTCCTGTCTCACTCAAGTTCATTTTGTTTTTTCTTTTCAATGAGCTTTTACACCCAAATGGGAAAACATTAGTGTTGGGATGATTCAGAGAAGAAATACATTCAGAATTCCAAATGAAGGGCATCCCCAAATAATTGAGTTTAATCCTGAAAGTATGTGTGTATATTGGTCAGTGATGAATTATGTTCTCCCTTTTTTCCCCTGTGTCCTTCGTAAGCTCATTCCTTCTTGCCTTTTCTAATGATAGGGGTTAACAGAATATAGAGGATGGAATGATATTTAATAGTTTCCTGTTGTAGACTTATATTTGATAGAGTTCTTAATTACAATGAGCACAAAAGTGGGGCAAGAGCTGGAAATGCACTATTAGAAGTCACCCAAAGTACTGAAAACAAACTTAAACCTCAAATAGCCCATAGTTATTGCCTGTGAATTACCAAAAGGGACATGACTGGTTCATACCTGTTCCTGGTAGAGCAGTGGCTGAGAACATCTAAATCTCTAATCACCATTCTTTTCTGAGCCAAGTATCTTGGTTTTGTGATCACTCCCAGCTTTGAAATGCCTTGCCATGTGAAGGTTGTCCCACTCTGTTTATCTTTGGCACATTTTAAATCTTGAGAGGGCAGCCAGCCCCTTACCCTAGGACGCCTCCCACAGCCTCTCAACACGCACTGTGTGATCAGAAATGAAAATTAATGTTAATTTCAGCCTATGAAAAATGTAATCAGCAAGAGGAGTCTGCTACCAACACAAATTAGCACCTTTATTGCCATAGGCAAATGGATTTTTTCATTTCTCACCACTTTGCATAGATACCTGTCTGTCTGGATAGAGCAAAAGGTAGGCCATGCTAAGACACTCCCCCATGTTTATATTCCTTTGCTAATTGTTCATCCCTCTCCTTCAAATTGGAAATTCCATCTCCCGGGTCATCTGCTCTTCATGGGTCATGAGTGCAGGAGAGCTGGAGGAGCGAGGGGCCCTGTTTGCAAGGCCAGTTTCTCTGACAAATCCCCAGAGACTACGTTTAGCATTTGTAGTTAAGCCTGAAAAGCCCTAGAAAGATTCTGACAAGGAGCTGATGGTTAGGACTACACGGTAGCGTTTGTTTTCTTTATTAACTATGATACTTGGAGAAAGATGATGGGTAAATTTCACAGAAGGGTAAGTAGGGAGGGGAAGCAGGGCAGTTTCACACGCGTGTGCATGCACACACGCCCACATTCATCCACAACAACACATACAGTGAAAATCATTGCTATTCTTAAATAAAAATGTGGTTTATGTGTACTTGGAATACTGCCCTAAGCATCTAAGTGTCAGGCACTAAGAAAAATGATAGTAATTCTTGGGAAGGGCTGGAAAGGATGACTGTAACTTTGAGATTGAATTACAGCAATAAATATAGATAAGGAAACCTGTGTGCCCTTCAATAGATCATTAACCCTCTCTGAGCCTCTTGTTTTTCTAATCTGCCAAATAAGACTCTTGTTCTAGTGATTAGAGTCTTTAATTTAGAATTTCACCGGCTGATGGAGAGGAATCACCCACATTCCAGCAGATAGGTTAGCAGGGCACCCCTTTAAGTTTAAAATGGGTCAATTTAGAAAAACCTTAAGGAAATATTATCTTTCATAATAGGGGCAGGAAAATATGGAATATATTGCCATTAAGAGCTGGTGTGGGCTGAACACAAAAACAAATTTCCTTGATGTTTCTATAAATGAAGATAGATGGTTATTGTTGGATTATTAATGAATATAAAGGTGTTGGGGGACTATCTTCCTCAGTGGGTCTTTTGTGATCCCTGCCCCAGACAGATCACTGAGCTCGGGGAACCAATGAAGGCAAATAAGGAACACGCTAGCCTCACCGATGCTTACAGTGCTTTTGCTTTCTGCCATCCGTAAATGTACGCTACTAGAAACAGAGCTTGTTGAGGAAGCCTTTTATCCATTTCTTAACTTTCTCCTCTGGAGATGCCAACCATCGGGGAAGCAACTGCAGAGCAGATAGCTAACGGGAAAGTGGTGAAACTTGACCTTTGAATATCCATCCCCTAACAGTCTCTTCTTGGAAGGCTGGGTAGCCAGCCACGTACCCTCTTGAGTTTGCTGTCTTCTGGCTATCAGCACATACAGATTAAGCACCAATTACAATCTGACATTAGAACTGCAGCCCTAAAATGTAAATAATTGTTCTTCTTCCATTAAATATGAAAATAGGAAGTAAAAGTTAAATTCAGCTCAAGGTCAGTATGCAACCATATGACTTTCTGCATCATGAATATAAAATAAGGGTTTCTTGGCACTCAACTCGAGCCCCTGAGCAAATCTAACAACTACAGCCTCTAATGTTCGTACCTGAACAGAACCTGCATTGCATTCATTGCACAGTTCACCTTATTATATTGGCTTCCCAGGTGACTGGCAGGGATGTATTTTTAAAAAGCTATTTCAGGTCATTCTGCTGAGTGCCACAGGCTTGATATTGAGGCCAAGTCTACACTTTCATACTCACACAGAAATTTGAAAATAATAAAGCTCACCGAAACAAACACAAATCTCAAGCCAGCTTTGCTGTGTTTGAGTCTCAGTCCCATTGCTGGTATGACTCATCTTGTCTGTTTCTCTAGGGCCCTTATCTCTAAAACGGATCTAACAGTGACCCCTACCTCCTAGCGTTGTTTTGAAGACTCTGAAATCAGGGTGGGAATATCTTAGCACCTCATACATAGTATAGAGAAGTTTGCTGTTTTCATCATTGTTGATACTGTTGCTACTATTATTATTACTGGTGCTACTAGATTGGGAAGGTGGATCTAGGTTTTAGTTTCCAGTGTTGCCACTTAAAATATGTTTAAGGAAACTTGCTGGATCTCAGAATTCTCATTTGTAGTGCTATGAGATTCTAGAGTTCTGCTTGATTCTACACCATTCAGCATCTGTATGCTCCAATTGAACTACGGGGAAATATGTATGACCTGAAAACTGCACAAGTATATCACTGTTCTGTTTCACTGAGCACATATCATAATCAATTCTTGTCTCACTGTAGAAACAAACAAAACAAAACAAAAAAAAACCCGTATCATTTTCTCAGAGAGTTATAGTATAGGAAAGGGTCAGTTTAAGTATACTTCTTTTATTACAATTTGTAGAATTTAAACACAGAGCTGTAAGGAAAAAAATTAAAGTCTAAGAATTATATTATTCTTAGTCTAAGTAATATTCTTAGACTTTAATTTGTTTCCTTACAGCTCTGTGTTACTGACCTTATGAAATATTAAAAACCAAAGCTGTTATCTCCAAAATCTTATGTAGAATTAGGTGCCTTATTTGGCCATTATTCTGAGGATAGCAAAAGATCTATTTAACATAATAAGAACTTACAGTACGTTTTTGTTGTTGTAGATAAAAGAGGCAAATGAAAACCTGCAAGAGGATGAAGATGATACAATCGTAGATTCTGCATTTCAGAGCCACATCATAGGTAAGAATTCATGTCTTGATACATCTTTAGCTGGGTTATTTTCTACATGAGACCTTCTTTCAGACACAGTGTGTCCTACATACCATGTCTTATGCCTCCCATTATCGAGACTGAGTCTTAACTTCTCACACGTGGTTACCTTTATTTTCCTAGACATTGGAAGCTACTGTAAAAATAAGTGGGTCAAGCAGAACCTATGAAGAAAACAGGTGTTTGCAAAGGAGTTGCAAAGCAAACTGATGAGAAGTACTTGTCAATATAACATGAGAAAAATATTGAGTATAAATATTAGTTCTCTGAGGAGAAAATCATCTTTGAATTGATCCAGTTTCTCTAGTGATTGTCTCAAGAAGCACTTTAATTGGATTATTTTTACACCAAATAACTAAAGGGATTAAGTATTACATATGGCTTGCCAAAAGTCTTCAACTCATTTTCTGTATTATTTCTGTTAGAACCCTGTTTATAGATAGTCCTGTCTTTATAATAAGTTTGGTTTGTCAGCTATTTCTAAAAATTACGCATAACCCTAGCTTGGAGGATTTCAGGTTCTCAACAAAGGGGACTTTGCTGACCTGTTTTTAACTGTCTGTGACTGTGACCCTTGCCAGCAAATGGAAGCGGTGGTGACTTTAACAGCTCTGGTTGCCTTGCACACTTGCAGAATTAGTTGTTCCTTGAGCTCTAAAAAAGGCTATGGATGTAAACATGCTGATTATTTAGCTTTATGTAACACACCAAGGCACAATGCACTCATTTCTTCAAATCATATTTGGGTATAATAGACAGTCTTGAATCCCATATTCTAGGACACGGCAGCCCTACAGAGTTCTGCTTTCTGATATAATCAGTAGCCACTACTCTTGCTTTTCCACAGGAGGACGATCAGCTCGCCACCCTCAGCATCTCACTGCTGTTAGCACCAGTTGCTGCACTTTGCATCTGATTTTCTACGGTATCTAGCAGTCTTCTGCAGGCCATAGTTTATAGTTTATCTCAGAGGGTTATTATACCCCACAGCCTAATGAGACTGGCACACAGTTATTATTCTTTTCATTTTTAATTGGGAACACAAAAGTCTTGACAAACAGCTGAATGAGCATAGTCTGAATAAGATTATTATTCCAAAAAGACATCCTTTGTTATAGATGTCAATGTAAAATGCTTAAATTGGTGTCAGTGCTGCATAGTTAACTAATAAACAAGTTAAATGTTGTTTAACAGCCTTCTGTTAAACATGACACTATGTAAAGCCCTCACTGAGTCATCATTTTTCCATAACAAGGTGTTCTTGGTCCTGTAAGACAATTTTCTTCAAAAGAACTAAGATTTTTTTTTTTTTTGTAGACTAGCAATTCTTTTGATCTGTGCTGTTCAACATGAGTGCCAGTAGCTACATGTAACTATTTTAGTTTCAAGTTCAATTAATTTAAACTATGTAAAATTAAAACATCATTTCTTTAATTGCACTAACCACTTTTCAAATGTTTAATGACCATGTATTCTATATCATCTACATGAACACTTCCATCCTCAGATAAAGTTCTTTTGGAAAGGGCTGCTTTAGAAATTACTCTCATAAAAGTAAATTTCAACCATGTTTCTGACAGAGACCTGGCTTGCGCTTCATAGAAGTGTAGACCCATCTCAAATTGGTGGAGAACTATGTGAATAGCTGCTAATGGCTGCCAGTAACAGCAGCAAAACCGACTAGCCATTATTAAAGTAATAAAGTCATTTAATCATCCTGTTTAATTAAGAGTCTGAGTGGAACAAGGGGTATAGCTGCTTAACAACGTTATTAAAAGCCCTGGGGTTTTTGTCCTCTTACTTGATTTTTCCGATTGCAGATTGATTTCTGCTACTCCAGGCATCCCATCCACATTCAAAGCACAAAGTATAAAGAAGAGTATAAAGTCTCTAGAATCCTCCCACATAGACTGCACCTTACATGTCACTGGTGAGAACGGAATCAGAAGGCCAATCCTAGCTTCAAAGGATGGTGGGAAGGTGTGACTCTCTAGCCCCTGTGGCATGAGGTAGTAGGAAGAAGTATTGAGAATGTTACCTGGGTTAACCAATCAATAAGATCACCACAAAATTTTTTTAAAGTTTTATCCATTTCAAGGCTAAATGAGACGTAGCATGTCAAGTGGTTATTTGTCTTTATTTCACAAGGACTGAGAATACACTTTTTAGCATTCCGATCATCCTAATCTTCTTCATTTTGTCTAGTCTTAAATGTTGCTACATGTCCTCATAATATTTTATAACTGTCCAATATTTCCAATCATAGCAAGTAAGCAAATCTCAATATGTTCTTCTTATAACCAAGTATTGGCCAGTGTCTTTGACAAAGAACAATAATCAGGAAATTTATGAATTGAATATTTGCATATGTCATTTAAAAATAATCATGTTGCCCATCAGTGGATGATTGGATCAAAAAACTTTGGTACATTTACACAATAGAATACTACATTTACACAATAGAATACTACACAGCAGAAAGAAAGAAGGAACTCTTAATCTTTGCAACAACATGGATGAAACTAGAAAGTATTATGCTTAGTGAAATAAGCCAGTCAGTGACGGACAAATAATACCAAAAAATACCATATGATCTCACCCATTACAGAACAATAATGAACAAAACTAACAACAAGCAAAACAGAACCAGATATATGAATACAGTGAATAGGCCTTCAGTGTATCATATTCAGATATATGAATACAGTGAATGGGCAGGGGGAAGGGAGGTTGGGGGAGGGGGGAGGAAGAGGCAGGAAAGGGTAGCAGTTTAGATAAGAACCTAGTATGGAGGAACATGGACATGGACAACATGTGGGATTGACTTTGTGGGGGAATGGGTAGGTGGGGAAGAGGACAGAGGGGAGCAAAAAGGTGATGGATGTAATACAAAAACAATAAAATTAAATTTAAAAATATGATTATATAACAGAAAAAAAAATAATCATGTTTAATCAACATTAAATTACAAGACAAGATATTGTTAATTAAACCTGTTCCATATTGAAATTCAAGATTCCTAGATTAAATAAACTGAGTTTTGTCTTTAACATTGCCCTAATAATTATGTCAGAATTCCATGTTAATAAACAACAAGGAACTGGCTACCCTAGTCTAATTAGAAATATTAGCACAAATGATCACAACCACCATACTTTTACATGGTCTTTCTTGTTGGTTAACTAGTATAACAGATTCATCCCATATACTATGCTAATTATAAATGACTAATCAGTAGGAATTCGAATAACATTGTCTCACATTAAAAACATAGGCTGGTAGTAGCATCAAAAATAATCCCCTAAGAGTATTTGGAAATTCCTGTAAAGAGGAGAAAATATCTTTTTAAGGGTTTGAGGAAGAAGCCAAGCTGAGTTGAAGGATATCCAAGAAAACAAAGGTGCATGTAGACTCATCAAGTGAAAAATACATGATATTTTTCCTAAACCTAAAAATGTCTACCCTATAGCCACGTAGGCCAATGTCCCAGTGTCCCTGGCTGAATGAGCCCTGTTTACTCACCCCCGTTGGCTGGGTATACTCCTGCTTTCTTCAGATGGAGCCCTTGTGCCGCATCACCAGAGGGGAGGAGCATGAGGAAGGACTGGGCCTAGCCCTGAGCTTCCAGCTTCCTTTGGTGTGACGTTGTCTTGGTGCTCTCCTCTTCAGCCCAAAAATTGCCTCCAAGGGATCATTCTAGTGTTCTCCTTTCCTGCCCAGGTGGCCTTCACCAATGGCTAATGTATTATGCAGGAGGGTAATAGGTGCTCCATAAGTACCCCACTTTGAGTTTCGTAACAGACCATAAACCAGTTTATTGGTATTTTCCCAGAATGTTTTACTTTCTTACCATGTCTTTCCCTAGACTTCAGCTAGCTAATATGCTTAGCTAACTCATGTCAGTGGAATAATGGATTAAATGGGTACCTTTTCATGTCACATACTTGCATTATAACAAGGGTTGAGGAAAAGTTTTACCACTAGTTAAGAGGAACTCCTGGGAGCTTAAAGTTTCAGGCATTCAGATGACTGGCTTGAGCAAATTACAGGGTAAAGGAGAAAGACAATGAACAGCACAAGAAACAGTGTCAGGGAGAAATGCCATTTGTCATATAACCCTACCCTTGAGAAATAGCCAGCCTGAAGGCCAAGAAGTGAGATGAAGTTAAACTGAGCCAAACAGAGGAGACCTGGATCACCAGGTGCAGTGGCCATTTTATCTCTGTTAACACACAGACCTTGTTCTCCTAACCTTTTATCATCCGACCATAAAGCAGCTAATCCAGGGTAATAAGGTGCCCAGTCCAGAGTCTGGTAGAGACAGAAGGGATAAAAGAGTCATATGACACATTAGCTATTATTGTCAAAGAATCAGTACACTGTATTGCAGTGAGGGTCAGCAAGTCCAGCAGCGTCCTCACCCAGCAGAAGGGAGGCCTGCACTGATATCACAGGCCCGTGGCTATGGTTCTTGAGGGGAGGAAGGAAGGTCTGGCACACTCTTGAATCATGTGCCTTGGTCACAAGGAAAACGGGAAGCAGAGCCTAGGTGTTTATCTCATCTGGAACAGAAGGAACTCCAGAACTACTTTAGTACATTAAAGCCCTAATACAATATGGCCAACAGTTGTTATCCATGTATGGATCATACAGTTTGATTATCCAGGCCAAAGTTGTTTTTAAATTCAAGATTGGATTCCCTAACTATTCATATCAGTAGCATTAGGTTCAGATGGGAATAAAAGAAGCCGCTAGGTACAGTGGTTTAAATAAGAACAGGAATTCCTGCGTCACACACAATAGTCCAGAGGGAGGGGTCTAGGCTGATAGGACAGTGCCCGGCTTGTCATGATTTATCCCTCTGCATCCTATACTTTTCATTCCGAAGGTCACTTTATGGTTTAAGATGGCTGTTGAGAAACCTTCCCTGATATTTACTTTCTGACCAACTGGAAAGAAGGGATGAGGAAGGATATGGTTCATCTTTTAAGAGCACTTCCCAGAAGGTGACCCGTCCCTCTGCTAACAGATCATTAGCCAGCACTTGGTCTCATAGGATGGGAAACACTTTTCCAGGCAGGAGGCCACATGTCCAGTGAAAGAAAACAGAAGGCATCCTAACCCTGGGAGAGAAGGAGAGTGGATGTTAGCCGACATGTAGCAGTCTCAGCCAAGGTTATCTCCTTGGTAGGACCACAAATTCTTACTATCATTTAAGACAGCCATAGGAAAATAAACTTGGAGGGTTGCTGGGAAAGATATAATCAATTCCAGTGATTTATGCTTAGTTTCTGTTTTGCATGATCTGAACTACCCACTCACTGCTCTCTATTTAGAGTTAAGCTTGAGGAACTTTTGAGAAAATGTATTGAACTTGGATTAGTTTGCCACCACCATATTTATGAATAGTTATATAATTGACCACCCACCAAGTTCAGGGCTTCAAATAAATCTGTGGAATACAATGCATCTGGAATTTTTATTTCTTGAAAATTAAAACAAATAGGACAGCAGGGCTTTTAGTACTGTAGCTGCCAATCAAAGTCCGTGATAATTAGCTGTCTTATTTCAAGAATATCACTATAATTTTCCCTACTGGAACATTTAAAAAGGAGTTTAGAAATTAAATATACCAGGAGTGACATTCGTGTTAAAAATGAAATTAAAGCATATCTCAGCAAGTTGAGTGGAAGGCTATTTAAGTCAAATGTCACATTTTGAATTTTGCGCTGACATATTTTGGCTTAATTGTAGAAAAGTCGAGCTATTAATGATCCAAAAACAATGTGAGTGGAAAGTTCAAATGCTCTCAGTAACAACTTGGACAGGTAATATTCTGTTGGCTACTAACTGACTGGCACCAAACTGAAAACTATTTGGATAATAATGACTATGAATGGGGCATAGGCTGGAGTGGTTTTACATAATTTGGTTCTTATATTAATATTTCCCAGGACTAGGCTTTCTGCATTTCCCAACATACAAAGTGGCATCTAAGAAGAACAGTAGAATAATAGATTGGGCAAGGAAATTTCCACCATAGCTGCACGGAGCTCACCCATTAAAAACTGCAAGTGACAAACCAAAGTGGGAGCTTTGCATCTTGGCAGCCTGAAATATAAACTCTGCCTGTCAGAAAACAGACCTATGCAAACAGGGTCCTGTGGTTCCTTCTCACCAAGGACTGGAAATAGATATGTGTATCTACTTGATACATGTCCACTGAGTATCTGCTGTGTACCAGGCCCTGTGCTCGGAAAGCTACATGCCATCCTCCTTGTTTCTCATTCCTTTGTGTCTGGTTCTCTGTTTTTGCCATCTTATCAACATGCTCCTTATGCGGGCTTTTGTCCAACTACCAGACAGAGTTGTGAGATCAGGCTTTAAAGCAGTTTCTGTATTTTGTGAGCCTACTAAATGCTAGTCTATGACTTTCTTCCTCGAATTTTTCATGGGGCATAGAAGATTGTAGACTTACAGAATTAAAAGCATGACTTTTTTACTCCTATATGAAAGATTTGCTCTCATAGATTGCAACAGGGAACTGAGTTCTGTTCAGTTTTACAAGACTGCATTACACATCTTCTACAAGCCATACCCTGTGTTAGATGGAGGGGATACAGAGATGCATAAGACATGCTCTGTGAATATCTGATAGGGAGAGAGAGAAGCAACCCGATAATTGTGATATAATATGATCACAGGTAAAACAGAGGTGTGGTCTGCATATATATGAGTGCACAGAGCAGGATATGGAGTTCAGCTTTAGTGAAGCAGGAGATGTTTTTTTTTCATCTGTAAGGAAAAGACAACAGTGAGAGAGTAAGATATTGAAGTTTAAAAGCATTTACCATTAATACCAATGGTTCCTAAACTTTGCTTCACATCAAGATCATCTCAGAATCCTCTAAAAATACTGATGCCCAGCTCACACCCCATAATGATTAAATCACAAAGTCTAGGGACAGGAGCCAAGAATTCATATTTTTCGAAATATTTCATATTTTTCTCAATATCCCCAGGTGACTCCAAGGTTGAGTAAAATGTGGGGACCACTGTGCTAAGGGGTAGGATTAATCAGCAAATGGGAAAGGGATGTCTTTCAATTCAAAGGGAACAGCATGCACAGAGGCCCGGAGGTCAGAACATGACCCACTACAGAGGAGGGGAGTCAGTGGGAGGCCAGTGCAGTGAGAGCAGAGGGTAGGCTTTGAGAATGAGGTGCAGATAAAGCTGGTTTTGGAGAATGAAACTGGATAATGGAAACCTTGAAAGCCAAGCTTAGATGATTGAACTTTTTCTGCAGAGGATAAATATACCGTGGAGATTTTTAAAAGGAGACCAACATGATAAGAAGGGGCCATCCAATCACTATGTTGACCACATCTAAACTTTTAAAATAAAAGCACACTTTCGTGTTTTCTCTCTTAGCCTTGGACCAAACAAATACGCTAGTCACCATGTTTTCTCATCAGTAGTGTGGTGTGTTAGTCAGGTACGTATTTATGTAAAAGGATAGACAGTCAGGCTATGTAAGGGGCCCAAAGGGCTCCCTGCTCCAAAGGTCCCTCCTGGCAGCTATAAAGATGTGTCTGATACTCTACCCATTGGTAACTCCTGTGGGTGAGGGTCCTTGAGTTGTTTGTTATAATTCAGATGGCCCCTGGAAAGAGCATAGGTTGCATGTTACTAATAGAAAACATTGGAGCATTTTAGTGCTAGCAAGACCCCAAGGAAGGAACCATGAGCAGGAGTGTATTCTCCGGCCGGGGGACTCCCAAGAAGGAGCATAGAGATGTTTAGAAAAGGTACGGATGGCATCCTGCAGAGAGGAACCAGTGCCAGGAGCAGAGGCTAACATGAACTTTGGGGACGGTGTGAATTACAGGTGCTGGAGGGCAAAGGGCCTTCCAAGCAGATAATAGGTGAATTCATGAGACAAAAGTTTTGCTTGTTCTTCCCCAAGGCCTGTTGCTCAAAATGCAAGGTTGGAGAGTCTGAAATAGATGCACAGAGACCTCTTTTTGTAACATTCCCTCAATTTTGCAAGAAGCAATTCATTTGCTTTAAGTATAAGAACGTATATGAAAGACGCCGGCCTGCAAACCCAAAGGTCGCTGGTTCAATTCCCAGCCAGGACACATAACCAGGTTGCAAGCCAGGTCTCCAACCAGGTCCATAGCTGGAGGCAGGTGAAAGGCAACCATACATTGATGATTCTCTCCCTCTCTGCCTCTTTCCCTTCCCCTCTCTCTAAAAATAATGAATAAAATCTTAAGACCAAAAAAAAAAAAAAAAAAAGAATGTATGTGACACTTATGGCATAGTATGGAATAGGTGGGGGTCAAAACAAAGTTGAGGAGCAGAGTGCCTCAGCCCCTGAAGCAGAAAGCTACTCATGTGACAGAAAATTTCAAAAGAAGACAATGATAAATATTATCCTAATATCTTTATTTTTTAAGTATATTTTATTGATTATGTTACTACAATTGTCCCCATTTTTTTCACCTTTATCCCCCTCTGCCCAGTACCTCCCTTTCCTCCAACAGTACCACTTCTTTGTTCATGTTCGTGGGTCATGCGTATAAGTTCTTTGGCTTGTCCGTTTCCTTTACTATTTTTAACATCCCCCCCATCTACTTTGTACCTACCAGTTATGCTTCTTGATCCCTGCACCATTCCCCCTTTCAGCTGATAACCCTTCATATGATCTCCATATTTATGGTTCTGTTCCTCTTCTAGTTGTTTGCTTAGTTTGTTTTTGTTTGTTAGATTCATTTGTTGATAGTTGTGAGTTCGTTGTCATTTTACTGTTTAGTTTTAATCTTTTTCTTAAATATATCCCTTAACATTTTGTATAATAATGGCTTGGTGATGATGAACTCCTTTAGCTTTACCTTGTCTGGAAAACACTTTATTTGCCCTTCCATTCTAAATGATAGCTTTTTGGGATAGAGTAATGTTGATTGTAGGTCCTTGCTTTTAATCACATTGAATACTTCTTACCCATCTCTTCTTGCCTGCAAAGTTTCTTTTGAGAAATAAGCTTGATAGTCTTATGGGAATTCCTTTGTAGGTTACTCGCTTCTTTTTTCTTGTTGCTTTTAAGAGTCTCTCTTTATCTTACACCTTTAGCATTTTAATTATGATGTGTCTTGTGGTGGTCCTTTTTGGGTCCAACTTGCATGGGACTCTCTGTACCATATCCTCTAGCTGTGGCCCTGGTGATAGTTCCCAGAGTGGGTGGGTTGGCATGCACTCTAAACAGACTCTACTGAGAGACAGGCAGTTTCTTTCATTGCCTCATCCCTCACTGGTTTTCAGTCAAAAGCAATGTGACTTTCTTTTCCTGGCACTGGAAACGTAAAAGCTGCTCAGTCTGGCCTGGGGCTGGGATGGCTCTCTAGTTGTCTCTCTGGGATTTTATAATGTGCGACTGCTCTTTCCACTGGCCAGCCACAGCCACTGCTTCATCCAACCACTGACACACTATGTCCTCTCGGCCTGGCTCCCTGACCCTGACCATCCGACACATCTGGATGAATATTACTTTGAATCTTTGTCTGTTGGACTTCCATTCAGTTCAACTTTCTGGCAGCCTGGTTTTTTGTTTTGAGGTAGATGTAATCCTTTTTATGGTTGTGCAAGGAGGCAAAGCGTGTCTACCGCTGCCTCTATCTTGGCCAAAAGCTCCTAATATCTACTCTTTATAAGAGCTTCCTCTATGCTGAGTGTGTTGCCTTGGTTTATCCTCACATCAACTGTGCCATTTGGGAACTAGGGTAACCCTTTACCAATGAAGAAACCGATGCCCTCAAAGGGGCAAGTATGGGCCCGCATTCAACCCCAGCTTAGCCTATAGGTGTGAAATAAAGTTAAATTAACACCTAAGAATGATAAGTGATGGTTATGTACTTTATTGAGTTACTTTCTTTTTTGTCATCAAAGATCCCTCTAGTGATTGCTTGGCCAAGGATTGAAAACTCAAATATGCCCTGAGTCAATGGGTGAGAAGAGCTGGACTCGCTGTGCACATGCATGAGTATTGTATGAGTGATGGTCATGTTGAGGAGCGGATAGAACATGCCCCATCCCAGAGGAGCAACTGTGTGTCAGCTCCAGGTATCACCACAGAAGAAGGCTAGCCCTAAGTAGCCAAGTCTTTTCATTTTTCACCAGAGGCCAAAAATCTAGATTTTTTTTATGTGACATATGATGCATTTAAAGTTGAGCTCAAATTTTAAAAGTACATCTTCACAGACTTCCTTTTATCTAGCAGTATTTCAAATGAGAATTTCAAAATCCTTTCACAGAATACCACCGCTAAAAAGTTAGGAATATAACATAAAATATACATATTTTCTTAAATTCATACTTGAGCTACAATTTATCGGGATAGGCACAATGTGAAAGTTTAACTCCAGAGGGGAGAGAGTGCTATGTAGTCAGCATGTTCCCCAGGGGTAGGTGAGCCTCTACTCATCTGGCACTGGGTGACCAACTGTGCCACTTTGCCCAGGACTTTCTCAGTTTTAGCTCTAAAAGTCCCATATCCTGGGAAACTCCTCAGAGTGGGATGAACTTACCTGGGTCCTAGTGCTAAGGAACTCAACTGTTGACGTAGTGAAAGTGTAGGGCCTAAGCAGAGTGAAACACTAGATCAAAAACACCCCTTCCTCACTCAGCACAAAGCTGGGCTCCTAAGAGCAATGGCCACTGACCCACCCTGCAGAAGGGGCTGCTGGGAATAACCTCCTGACTCAGCCTCAATTCAGTTTTGTTCCAGCTGGGAAAAAGAAAAAAAGAAGGAAAAAAAAAAAGTCTTCTCTGAAGATTCTGAATCAGTAGCTCACATTCATGTGAATCATGGGCTTAATTCATTCTCTTTGTGTGTCCCCTGCATCTCCCAGCCTGAAATGTTTAAATGGTCCAAGTTATACTTTTCACACTTCACAGAAGAAACTAGGACAAGGAATGTATAAAACAAGAATGGCAGAATGTTAATATTTTTGAAGCTGGGCAATGGGTATATGATCACACATTACACTGCTTAAGGATATTTGAAATTCATTATAATAATTTTTCTATGTAGACTCAGGTTGACAGTACTCTCAAAAATCTGGCAAAACAACTCAAATCCCCTCTTGAGTTACCCACTCTAAATTTACATACAGATAAAATTCCAAGAAAAATTACAACAGAAAAAAATCACTAAAAATCAGAGGGAAAAATGACTTTGTATGAGAGTCAGGAAAAGAAGAAAGCTATAGAATGTGTCATGCAAAGACTGCAGAATTGGTAATTACCCAATAAATAATATAAAATAAAAATACTCAATGTATTTAAATAAAAATGGAAATGAAAGTTTATAAAGGGACAAAAAATGAGCAATTGAATTTCAAAAAAAGCATACAACAGAACTTCAAAACAATTAAAAGTGTTATATCATATTTATCACCACTGAAGAGAGAATTAGTGAACTAGGAGTTATACCTGCAACATTCCCTAGAATGTGTCACACAGAACCCAAGATGTGGGTAACATGAAAGAAAGGTTAGGATACATTAGGTAAAAGGTGATAAAATCTACATGCATTTAAGTATAGTTCCCCAAAGACAGAATAGAATGAATGGGGTAAACAAAATATTTAAAAAGTTAATGACTGAGAATTTTGAAGAATTGAAGAAAGGTACAAACCCTCAGATTTAGGGAGCCAAATTAGTTCTAAGCAAGATAAATAAATCTATACTCAAGGATAGCAATTTTAGTATACTCGGAAATGGGATTGCTAGATTGTATGACAGTTCTATTTTGAAATGAAATCACTTTATTAGAGAGATATATGCACCTCCATGATAGTGTTGACATGCAAACATTCTAAGTGTCTGTCAACAGATAAATGAGTGAAGGAATTATGGTATATGTGTGTACACACATGCCTGTGTATGCACAGGAGTACACATACACATACACACACACTCACACACTGGAATATTATTCAGCCTTTACAAAGAAGGAAATCCTGCCATTTGCAATAACATGAATAAATCTCAAGAACATTAAGATCAGTGAAATAATTCAGACATAGAAAGATAGTCATGGTCTGTCTTACATGGGGATCTAAAAACTTCAGACTTACAGAAACAGGGTAAGAATGATTTCTAGGGGTTGAGGCTTAGGGGTAAAGGAGAGATGGTTAAAGATTATAGACTTTCAGTAAGAAGATGATGAAGTTCCAGGTACCTAATGTACATCAAGGTGACTAGAGTTAATAATAATGTATTCTATATTTGAAGTACACTGAGAGTAAATCTTAGTGTTCTCATCACACACTTGAAAAGTAACTTTGAGGTAATGGCTATATTAATTAGATTGATTGTTCACAATGTATAAAATATATCTATCAAAACATCACATTGTATGCCTTAAATATATGGGTCTGTCCTGAAAGTATTGGCAGCACAAACTGTTTTACTTATATTGACGTTGGCTTAATACTTTCTAGACAGACTTTGTATACCATTTTATATGTTAATCGTACCTTAATAAAGCTGGGGAGAAAAAAAGAAATCTACATATACTCAGGTACATTATGGTAAAATGTAGCACACCAAAAATAAAGATACTAAGATAAATAAAGAGAAAATGCAGATTATAAATACAAAATCACCTACAGATTATAAAGGCAAAATCACCTAACAATACACTTCTCAGAACATATCCCATTGTTAAGTCACACATTTTTTTCTCTATATCAGACAGAAAAAATAATTATCTCAGGAAGGTCAGACATACAAGGAGAACTAATGAGCAGAGAAAGTGGTAAACATTCTGTATATAAAAATAAATATACTTTATAATGTATATTATAAAAATACATCAAAATAGAAATAAGTCCTAGATATTGATAGAACTGAAAATAAGTTGGAAGTGGTGGTGAGAATTGCATTATTATAATGTCCTTATATTATTGAGAATTAATATATTAGTTTGGTAAGGGGATATACGCACGTTAAACTTTTTAGGGTAACCACTAAAAGTATGTAGAAATTTAATTTTTAATTTTTTAAAGATATTTTAAAAAATTCATGATTTCTAGAAAGAGGGGAAGGGAGAGAGGCAGAGAAGGAGAGAGACATCAGTGTATGGTTGCCTTTCACCTGACTCCAGCCACAGATCTGACTGGAGACCTGGTTTGCAACCTTGTTATGTGCCCTGGCTGGGGAATCGATAGAAATTTAATATAACATTTTTAAACTAGTAGTTAAACTGTACAGGGGGTGGGGATGAAATAATAAGCAAATTCAATCCAAAAGAAAACATGGAAAATATGAGAAATATATAAAAAAGGACAAGTAAAAAATATAAAATAAAATGGTTAAAATAAACAAGAATTTATAATCAACGTAAATAGTTTTAAATATCCAGTTAAAAGACAAAGAACATCAAGCAGCTATAGTTGTTTAGATTTGACAAACCTCAGTATACAGGGAATTTAAAGGTGGAAGGACAGAAAAATAAATGCTTAAAGAATATTAAAGAAACTTAATAACAAACTTTAAAAAAGTGGTTTTTTTTTGTTTTTTTTTTTTTAAGTTGCACCAATTAAAGAGTGATGAAATCAATATAGTGAGTTAAGGTCAGCATTTGTTAGCTTGCTTTGTTTTTATTTCTTTATCTTAAAGAAATAGTATAATATATTACAAGTAGTAAAAAATTAGTAAAAATAAGTAGCAAGCAACATGACACTTTAATAGCACTTTATACATAGTTACACATACAGAGGTGTAGTGGTCTATGCTGTAAAGATGTAGTGCTCTGTATGGCAGTGAAAAATGCTTGAAGCATGTCCCTAGAAAAACCCACGGCAAGTATATCAGGGAACGAATACCAGTAATCATAGCTACATTGTCATAGTAAAAGTGGAAAAGCACTCAAATGTCTGTCATCAGTAGAAAGGATAGCAGTTTTGAAATATTTATATTAAGGAATACTATGCAGTAGTGAATTAATGAACTCCAGCTGCATGTACCATCATAGATTCATCACAAAAGCAATGTTTACAATAGAATACTTACAGTATAATTATATTTTTATAATGAGCAAAATGAAATAAGAGTGGTAAGACTAAACAAGCAAACGAAGCACAGCAAGTTAATGAGCAGCATGAAATTCAACTGCAAAGTGTGTGATCAAAGAGGGGTGCAAGAGTGACTTAAAAACAGAGTTGAAGTCCCTGGCTGGGTAGCACAGTGGATAAGGCTCTGACCTGTGAACTCAAAGGTTGCTGGTTCGATTCCCAGCCAGGGCACATAACCAGGTTGCAAGCCATATCTCCAGCCAGGTCCATGGCTGGAGGCAGGTGAAAGGCAATCTTACATTGATGTCTCTCTTCCTCTGCCTCTCCCCCTTCCTCTCTCTCTGGAAATAATAAATTAAATCTTCAAAAAACAAACGAAAAAAAGTTCAAGTGAATTGTGGGTATCCTTTTATAATGATGATTTAAATATAACTATTTGTTATATACACTTCTTATAGTATAGTTTACAATTATTTATAAAACCAATATTAAAGCACCATCTAAAACAAAACACACCTGTGGGTTGAGTCGGCCTTCACTTTGCCTTTGGGCTCAATGCCATGCATCCCCACCCTGCAGCTCCTTATTGACCAGCCTGCTGGCATCTCCAGAAGAGAGGTCAGCCAGGAGTAGAGATGGAGGGAAGGAAAGGGGCCAGCCCTAACCACCAATGTAAGTCACTCATCATCAGTTCCCGAGAGCATCAGGTGTTAGACGAAGGTTGTGGGCAAATCATGAATTTTAATCTCCTTTTTCTCCCTATTACCACAGATAATTCAAGGTGTCAACACATTATACATAGACACAACTGTGTATGTGCCTTAGTGCTGTTAAAGCAAGCAGTTCTTCTTGTGCCAGAGAGTAATAAAAAATTAGTGTCTGAGAAGCAGCAGTGGTTTTTTTCTAAAAAGTGCCGCATAATCAAGCTTGGAAAGCATTCTCCTTATAATAAGAACTCAATAATACATACTTAGGGGGAAAAGCCTCAATTAAAGTGGTCGGCACACTCGGTCCCTGGGGATGCCCAGTGATGTATCCATTAAGTGGCACATCTGAGTAAATGCCTGAGCATGAGGCAGGTGTAAACTGCTAAAATGATGGATCAGCTGAGGGCAGTGACAAATTGTGGAGATGAAAATTGAGTTGTATAATGAAATAAGCAACTGAAAGAAAAAAGAAGATGAGATCTTAGAAACAGAGTGCTCTTGACTTGAATGAACCTTTATTCAAAAGGCGTGCCAGAGCGAAAGGGAATAGATGCAGAGAAAGGAAGACACCCTAGTGGGTATGGAACAATGTGGAGTGGATCTGGGCACTCGGTAATGAGTCACAGACATGCAACCAGGGCTTATCTGCTTCAGAAGAGAAACCCTCATTGTTGGAAATGGCATTGCCAGAGAAAATAACTTATCAACGTCAGCCTTAATTTCTTTCATCAGCCCATTGATAGAATTTGCAAAGAGTCACGTAGCAATCTTCTTATCGGAGGTACAGCGCCTGCTCCACTCATTTTGCCCACGATCAGGTAACAGGGTGATGATGTTTGCTTCATCGTTACTTTGCTACCCTGGTGCAGCTAACAGCTTTTCAAGAAGGGGCAGAGCAAGCTGAAAGGTTACCAGATTCTGAAACATTGTCACAGCCCAGTCAGGAGCATTGAATCAATTTCCAATATGTTTTTTATGTAGCTAAAGCCTATGCTCTGGAGATGTTTCGGTTTGATTATAAAAGCACAAGGAATCTGAAAAGAGACTTTCCTGCCATGGTGATAAACAGTCTCTGCCTGCAACTCAATTGTGCCAACTCCCAAACCGAAGGGAAATAGGCTTTGAGGTGACTTTCTGCCCCTTTGAAACTCCGCTGTGTGTCCTGTCTTCCGAGCCTATTTGAAAGGCTTCCTGCGTGCGTAAGAACGTGTTAGGAGTGGGCACCAGCTGCCCTGATTCTGAGTGAGTGGACTGGATTTCCAAAGCTGTTATTTCTCCATGATGCTGACCCCGTTGTCAGAATGTTTCCCTGATGCCTAAATGTACTTGTGTATAGTTCTGCTTTAAAATAGGTCACTTTGCTATGTAACTCATAATTTAAAAAATAAAAACGCATCTCATATGCTAGGTTACAACTGAATACAATTAAAAAGAAAGAAAGAAAAGTGTAAGAGGACGTAGCGTACCAAGGAAAGGAATGGGGGAGGGGCCGTGGATTTTGTGTCTTGGTGCAAAATGTCTCTGTCTCCTCAATCTTCAGAGGGAGGGCTAATTCTAGTTACTCTCTGATGTAGTTTCTGGCCTTAACTTCTAATGCTCTTTGAGGGAGTGGGGTTATACTTGAGCTTCAGAATACCTATGCACATCAAGTTCCCATGAATCTGGAAAAACAGGGGTTTCAATCACACCTGAGTAAAGCAGAAAAATTGAAACGGTTATCTAGTGATTTCTGGGCAGGACTTAGGCCTTGTTCACAATGAGTCCGTATGTTTGCCTAGAGTTTTGCATTTTGGGGAGTGCTTGTGTCCATCCGCACAGCACAGGCTTCCCGCCCAAGGTTGCAGTCACACAGGCCTAAACTGTTCCCCCTCGGACCGCCTAACCAACGCTTCAGTCTTTAGGAATTTCTGAAACTTCTCTAGGCTTCCATTCCCTCTCTGCCAAGTAAGAAATGATAGCAATGCCTACTTAGAAGTATTGTTGGGATCATTGACTTTTTTCCATTCAAATGTTCGACACTGTGCCTGGTGCTGGCAAGAACTGCTATTATTTTCCATTCTTGTAGTTACTATTATTCAGAGCATATGAATAAAGTATGGGTAGCTATGGATATTGTCTTTCTTTCTTTTTTCTTTTTTTTAAGTTGTACTCCAGCAATGAGTTATGATGATGAAAGAACAGAACGTAAAACCAGCAAAGGGATGGCACAAGGGACAAGAGTCAGGAGGTAACCCCGCCCAGGCTTCCAGAGTCCTCACCCAGTGGAGCCACGGCCTCATGTGAAATGTTAACTCCCTGAGCTCTTTACGATTTAGAGCCCACGATTTTGATTGAAAGCTAATCACACAGTCACCCTCTGCCTAACACAGTGAAAATCCCCATTCCCGAAAGGAAAGCAGATGTTCAGCGTAAACTATACAGTTAGAGGGGTGGGAACCCTTCGACATCTGAGTTCCTAAGTTGCTAGGAAAGGGCCAGCCTTTGCAAGCGAGACTTTTTAGGGGTGAGCATTCTCAGCTTGCCATGGTAACTCCCACTGCAACCCATACCTTGGCCCTGTCCCAAGCATCTTTACAGTAAAATTGTTACCAGCAGGACTCCACACAGTAGGGTGAAACCGCACCACCGCAGTGTTAAGTTCTGGTATTGTCTTAAGTTGAAGCTGACCTGGATGCTCCAGCCAGGCTGAGGTCGAGTCATTGTAGTCGCTGATAGATACACACCAGAAAGGCATTCCCTTGCACAGCCCATGGAACTTCTGCAGAGTTTACTATCATTAAGGCACTCTACACGTGTTCATTAGTCAGAACAAGCTAACAGGCCCCCAGTGTGACCTCCCAGCAGGGCGCTGCCAGCTTCTGGGCTCCCGGGGGCATCTGAAATAGTTCAGTTTAGCCTTTGGTGTCAGAGGCACTGCAGTCAGTTCCAAAGAGCTCTGCTTGCCCCTGACATCAGTTCATCAATGTCAAGGTGTGGGTGACATCTGACAGTGCTCTGAGTGGGAAGTCCAGGAGCTGGGCCACCTTCACCGTCTCACAGTAGCTGCTGTCAGGTATGATCAGAGGCTCTGCGGTCAGATTGAATCCAGGGCCAGCACAGCAACTAGAAAGGGAGCTCAGGAAGTTTTCGTTCAGGAAGGGGAAGCTTCCAGGAACAGCTCCAAAGAACAAAGATCATGAATTCTCTCCCACCTCGGCCCATGTCTCTCAGGTGCCAGGGACCTACTTTCTGCCATTGATACTAAATCAGTGTGTGCCATTCAGTAACATTCAGAAATCATTATATGTTTTCTTCCAGAAATTCTCACCCCAGTTTTTTGTCTGGATGGGTTACATTCAGGAGGAGTAAGAGTTTTTGCAGGAAAAAAAAGTGTTTTTGTACAAGTTAATCAGAAAGACATATCATGTTCAGAAATTGGGCAGGATAAAACCTTGAATTTTAAAACTTTCCAAATGGGTTTATATAACCTTTTAGCCCATTTATACTCATTTATCCAGCAAGCAACCTAAAGACCTAGCTTTTCTGGGGACTACACTTAACAATTAATAAATGGCTCTTAAAGTGCATTCCAAGAGAACGATGAGAGACACAGAGTCAGGTTATCAGTCCCTTGTTGCAAACTGCAACTAATCTAGATATCATCTTTCTGAATGGTGAGGAAAGTGAGGCACAATGAGGTTTCATGTCCATAGTCCACAGAAATGAGGTGGCGGCATTCACGCTGAAGACTAACATGCCTTAGGATGGATGGAGATGGTCTTAGGAGTCCTTGGCCACACGTCTCCCGTTGGAGAGAATGTCCTAAGATGGCCTTCTGTTTCTCCAGGCAGTTCCCAAGGATGGCATCCCACACACACTGCAAATGGACCTGAGCCACAACCGCCAATCACGGGTAGTGTTTCACCTGAACCCACTACCAGCCTGCTGCCTGCCAGCCTGTCCCTCCCAGATAGCCCTTATGCACTGCTGTTACCCCCATTTGATCAATTCCAGTTTGTAAGAAAGGGCTAGGGCTAAAACCCTGTAGCTTTTATACAAGTAGGGCTGAGCCCCTTTCCTTTTCTGGTACTCAGACCTCAAGGCATAGCCATAGTCCAAGTTCAGTCAGTTGCTAAATATTTGTTAGACGTTAACTCCATTGCAGGCATTGTGCTGGACCCTAGGGATATTAAATTGAGAATGCCTGGGCTCTGGATTTGATGAGGTGAGCTGATTCCAAACCAGAATCCTTATTTACATCTTCTTAAACTTTAGTTGAAGATTCAATCACTCTTCTATTACAAAATGGTCAGTTTCTCTGATCTATTATTTAAACATGTGGATGGACATTATTTTTAAAACTTGATGGCTATAGATAATCCTGTCTTTGTAAATAATCAAGAACTTACATGCCTTAGTAGCTCCTAAATTATGCGAACGTTCTCTTCTTGACATGCTGGCAAAGACAAATAATTTCTTTAAAGCAGGAGGCGTGCAGAGCTGTTGTTTAAATGTCAACCCAACTGTCATTTATTGCATTACTTCTACAGGGAGATACTTGCATTCTGGGTTCACCTGGGCACTTGGTCTGTGACCCAGAGGAGCTGGGAAGCTTAGTTGTGTCTTAGTTGCTAACAAAACCTCTTAGATATTACATTATGGTATGATAATGACATAATATTATTTTTGGTGACTATTAAACCCACACGCATTACTGTTTGGTTTTAATAAAATAGCCAAATAGCTTTTGTTAATTCTTTACTCCGTTTTTCAGGATTATAAAGACCTTGGAAATTGCCTAGATTGGGGTATGTAAGAAATAGACCCTGTGCAAAAGATTCAAGGGCAAATCAATGATCAGGAAATACAAGAAAAACCAGTAGGAAAAGTCAGGCAGAGAAGGAAGCTAGCCAATGAAAGGCATGTTATTCTGTCAGTCTCCACCTAGACTGACTACAGAATTTGCACCACCCAGGGCGGCATAAAGGGCCCAGGCCTTTGTTCAAAAGCTGTGAAGAATTTCAACACAGCAGAGCACAAGGCCCTGTGTGACTGCATAGGTCACACACACATGTGGCTGGCCTAAGCTACCACTGTGGGTGACAGTGCTGAACTTCAGAAAATCTCTTAGGACATAGAGCTCATGCCTAAAGAGTTTTGCAACCTGAGGGAGCTGGGTATTAATCACCACCTCCCATTATTGATTAGTAATTATTGAGAGCTGCTTCTGGGGCTGTTTTCTGTAGGCAAAGAGATGCAGTTACTGGCAGTTGGAAGTACAGCAGGGGCACACTTACTTAATGCCATTGAGAAGTTCTTGGAAGCTGCAACTTTGAGTGAAATGACATATTGAAACCAAGTTTACCATAAGTTAATTGATATAAACAAGAGTGAATTCCCTACATCATACTTCTGGTCATAAAAACGTTACCAAACTTCTAAATAAAGACTGAAAATATTTATATATTGAAATAAATATAAACTACACTTAAGGAAGTGTCAGAAAAACAAGCAATATTATTTTCCAACCTACATACTGCAACACTGGGCAGGAGGCCTTCCCATCACATGGCCACTCATGTTCCCACTCTCACCCAGGCTGTGACAAATTAGACATACCAACTAACCTATCTTTGCGGTGTGGGAAGAAACACATCCCAAAAGAAAACCCATACAGACAAGGGAAGAATATGCAGACTCCACGCAGAGAGTGGCCTGGGCTGGGAACAGATATTTTTTCTAATTAGCGTAATGAAACAATGTCGAATGAAATGATGTTAGTTATTCAGAGACCAGATGTAGTAAGTCCCCAAGAAGGTGGGCAACTGTGCCCAGCGTTCTCTGCAGATGCCATGGAACACCCTGGTATCGCAAGCCAGTGCCAGGGGTCTTGAAAAGAGAGCTACCATGTTGAAGGGGCACTTAATGGCGCTCTCTTCTCCAAAAGCAACATCACCTTAAACCCTTGGATTTCTCCCTGCTTCTTAGTCAACTCTTTAATAACCAAGACATCCATCAGTTTTCACAGGTGAAGGTTTTCCACCATCCTCTTTTTAAAAAGGGGAATAGAACCCTGAACTCCTGAGTTCTTAAAATGCAGTCATATTCGTTTTCCAAATATTATGACTCTAGACAGGCAAGTTCTTTTCCCCAGTGCCTCATTTGCCTCATCCGGAAAGAGAGCTTTAAAAAACAAAAAGAATTATTCGCAGTCTATTTCCATAAGATCTAAGGGGAAAGCAGTTTAAAAAAAAAGTACTTCATTCCTAAATAATACAATGTCCCTGAAAGCTCTGAGGTGGTTAGGGTAGAACAGGGTGCTTTTCATGAGCTCATCCTAAATAGGCCATCCTGCATGTGTTTATTCGAAGGGGGTATAAAAATTGTTTTAATTAGAAGATGCCAACCCATTCTGGCTCTCTAATCATTACTCTGTGCCAAATGGACTGAACCACAGGGTGCACTCCTATTTGATCAAACATCATCCTGGATGTTGTTCTGTGAGGGTGTTTTTGGATGAGATTAACATTTAAATCAACTGAGAGTAAAGCAGACTGCCTCCTCAATGTAGAGGGCTTCTTTCAAGCCAAAATAGAGCAAAAAGGCTGATCTTTCCCAAGTGAAAAAGAATTGTACCTGCCTGGCTGCCTTGGAACTGGAATATCAGTGTTTTCCTGCCTTTTGATTATAACTGAAATATTGAGTCTTCCTGGGTCTTGAGCCTACTAGCCTTCAGACTTGAGCTATACCATCAGTCTTCCTCCTTTTTCTCAGGACTTCAGACTTACCTGGTCCAAACCCTGGGCTCTCCTGGGTCTCCGGCTTGCCAACTCATCCTGGAGATCTTAGGACTTGCCAGCCTCCATCACTATGTGAGCCTGGTCCTTATAACACACATACACACACACACACCTCCACCTATTGGTCCTGCTTCTCTATAGAACACTGTCTAATGTAAGCATGTAATTAGATTTTTATGGGATGATTAGAATATCAGCTAGTAAGAAGTTGAATTTCTGTCTCTGTCCAGGTAACTAAAGATGTCAGTTTGCATCATCTAGGCAAAGGAAAGCTGGGAAAACTTACCCTGTAAACTGAGCAGGGGACAGAGAGACTGCAGATGCCACAATTCAAATATCAGACAGCCTGCATCATCATCATCATGTATGCAAAACAGTGGAGCTAGCAGCCTTAATGAAACCCTGGTTATTAAAAACCTTTCCATTTAGCTGTCCATTTTCATGCAAGTAAACAAAGCTAGATATTTTTACTTCAACCGAATCTGAACTAAAGCTCATTCAGATGTCTGTAGGAGGGAAACTCCTCATGGAGGAATGTGTCTCCACCAATGTCCCCCCTCTCCACAGAGCGGGGCCTATGCATCAGGGGAGTGCCCCAGGCCTGGTAGTCCGTATGCCTGTAGATGGCCTGTTTACCTATTCCACAGTAATGGATTCCTATTAGAGTTTTTTTAGAGCAGAGCTCCTCTAAGGGCAAAAATAAAACTTAGGTGTTCGTGAGAAGGCCCTGTGCCATTGATGGGAGTTACTTTCCGTGTAGGTAGTTGTGCTAACTAGCCAGAATCATAGATGACAGTTGGCACACTGTGTAATCTGCATGTTGCTATGCTTTTCAAGGGCTTCCAGGGAACCTGGGTTAAATGGCCTTCTTCCCCTCAACCCAGCATGCCCGAATTCCACAGCAGATGGGGTACTAAGTTGAATTTGTGCCATCTTTATTTATACACAGAACTTGTATGGAATATTGCAAAGCAACTGCTAGACAGAAGGACAATCCACTGTGCATGGAGAAAGAAATTCCCATTGTTCACAACTCCCTGTATGAGAAAGCAACACCTCAGAGTCACATGCACATACCTGCTTCTGCTTGTCAATTGTACGGGGATCACTGAACCCACATAGACTTTGCATCAATCCTGTGAACCCTTCTAAGTTGAGTGAAGTATCCTAGGATGATGGAGGCATTGGAGTAGGAGCAGACAGAAGCTGTGGAACATGTGTCTTGCTTCACAATAACCCATACCCATTAGCGAGCTGGAATTTACCAGGATAATACACTCTACTTCTAAGGTGATATCCTTTCAGCGTACAGAATAGAAACTAGGATGAAATTTTTAGAAGTATATTGGTTGAGCTGTACTGTTCAGATTGAAGTTTTCCTTCCCCTGCACTTTTAAGCAGATTTAGCTGTCAGATACCTTTGGAGCTCCAGCCTGTGCGATTCTGCTGTAATCCTCAGGACCCCACAGAGAGACCCCTTCAGCTTCAGCCTCATTCTCATTCTACTCCATCCCTGACTCCTTCCCAGTCAGCTGGGGAGAGGGAGGGAGGACCTGGGGATTGCTAAGTGTCCTGGGACTTACCTGAGCTTGACAGAAACATTTTCCACCTTTATATCTTGAAGTTCTCAGCTGCCTTTGGCTTCCTCCTTAATCCCACCTTCAACAATGCTCTTTATTGTAGCTTTCCTTTCTACTTCCCCAGCAATTCTGTTTATAGGCAAAAACCTCCAAGCCTAGATCTCAATGTTTCTCCAGTATGGCCTTTGGTATCATGATTTCATTCAGCTTCCTCTTCTCCACCTCCTCTTTCTCTTCCTTCCTCCTCACCATGATTTCTTTCCTATTAAGATCTTTCACCCATGTTCCAACTTAGCTCCTTATCTTAGGAGCCTCCCATTACTGTACCTTCAATTTTCACATTTAAAAAATGAGAGTTTCTTTTGATGCATTTTCACGTTTTTCTTCTTGTCTTCAGAATATACATATTTTCTAAAGAATCAATAGCACATTCAATATTATTCAACATGCAATGATATCTTTCTCTTGGCAGGTCAAATCATGACAGTTCCCCTAGAAGGCACCAACATATATTCTGGATAAAATCTTTTTGAAATTTTTATACATTATCCTTGGGTCAAAATGTTTACAGCTTCTCATCAGATTTTCTGTCAAGTCTGAACCAAAGAAAGGCCAAACATAAATAAGATGCAAACTTAAAATTGGGGTCCGAGGTACTAAACTAATTCCTAAGTCTTCACATCTTTCATAAGACTTCCCTAACTCTTTATCAATGAAAATAAGGTAGCTGAACAGCACTCACTCAGCCTGGAACCAGTATACTTCTTTCAGTTACAGTTTTGTCCCTTATTAATTAAGCAAATCTTTGCTTTGGTTTCTGTATCTGTAAACTGGATATACTTACTGGTCTCTGCCTTTCCCAACTCAATGTATGACTACTGGGAAAATCAAAGGAGGTGAAGTTTATGGCAGCATATTTTAAATGTAAGATGAGCCCAATGTGCCAAGTACTCATTAATACCAGCATGTGAGGCTCTGTTAGGCGGTAAAGCCACAATCATCTTCCGGATCCCATTCTCTATCATCATTCCTGTTGGAACTCTAGTTGAAACACTGCTTTGTGTGCCTAAGCAGATATTTGAGGGTTTGAGGGAGAAAGTCATTAATGTATGGTTGCCTTTCACCTGCCTCCAGCTATGGACCTGGCTGGAGACCTGGCTTGCAACCTGGTTATGTACTCTGGCTGGGAATGATCTCTTACTTACCTTCTAAAGGAAAAAAAATGCTACTGGGGACACTCTTGCTTTGAAAACTCAAAGGCCAGGACATTTTCATTAGCTCCATTATGGAGAATGAATATAGGTGGTGAGAGCCGAAAAGCCTGGGGCAGTGGTTGACAGTGCATTGATGCTAGAGGTGGAAAAATAATTTGAAAAGGACAGCCTTTTAGAAGATGAGATTATTTTAGAAAGTAAGATTGAAGAGGAAAAGGAGGAGAGAGTCTATGTCACACTAAATAGGTTTCAAGGTACATCAGACCGTGCCCTTATTTTTAATGATAGCTATAAAATCTCAATAGAAAAGAAGAGCAGGTAGGGGTGGGGGAGTGGGGGGCCTGACTTGGTTACAGGTGGCTCACTAGAGTTCGTGTATTCAATAACCACTAGAGATGGTTATTGAATTAGGGGAAAATGATGAATACTAGAGGAGAGAACCTAGAAGATGAATATATTCTCAGCAGCATTTTGGAATTTGGTCTAAAGAGGGAGAGTTGGTGAGGTCATAGTATATACTTGTCCGTAGTAGGAAGAGCTCTGGTCTTAGAGCTGGAAGACCTCCTGACTTTGAATCCTGGCTGCTGGGTATATGTATTTCTATTCCTAAAAGGTGTGTGCTCGCTGTGCTTTTTTTCCCTCATCCGCAAGGTGGAGGTTATTACTGAGATCTAGTGTTGCTATAAAATTCAATTGAAATAATGACTAAGAAAGAATGTAATAGATATTATGGTTGACTTCCCAATATTTGTTCCCATGCCAGGGGTACAAAATGATTAGGATGCCATGCTCATCTTCCCTGCCAGTGGTGGGCTCAGCAGCCCAGGCCTGGACTCCTTAGGGAATAACATTCTTCCAGTGGCATGGATCAATCCAGAAATGAGCTGGTGACTGACCTCCTGTGGCTCATTTTTAGGTAGCAGGGTGGTTGGAGAATCACATAAAGAGTCAACTGCTCTTTCCCTCTAGACTTGGGAGGTGCAGTTGAGGGTGTATGGACCTGCTACAGCTAACTCTTACTAACATAAAGATGAAGTTGAAACGCAGGACGGGCACAGCCAAGAGAACTGCAGGGCAAACAAAGGTGGGGCTTAGATTAAGCTCTAAACTCCCTTTAATTCTGCAGTGGGTTAGTACAATTCCTTACCACTTAATGTGTTACTTTACACCAAGAGCATCCACCCTGATTCAGAAATGTTTGGTAAACTGAATGCAGAAGACCATCCTGGATTCGTAAGGCTGTCAAGTTTGCAGTTTGTATAAAGCTTTGGTCCACATTCTAGCTCTCTTAACTTGTAGCTATGTGACCATGGGAAACTTTATTAACCTCCTTAAACCTCAGTTTCTGCAAATATAAAATGTGTCCTTTGCATGTATAATGAGCTGATGCAAGTAAAGCACTTGCCCAATAGTTAGCAATCAGCAGATGTTATGCTGCAGAAATATGAGGTATGGTGGTGAAATGCATTTGTATAGAACTCGTCGAGGCTGCTTGTACAGTTACGATTTTATGGCTCTGCTTGTCAAGGACTCTCTCTGCAGAGAAGAATCTGAGACACACAGCTAGGGAATTCAGGGGTTTGTGCACCTCCTCCCCCCAAGCAAGAGAAGTACTGGGCTACAGTCCATGCAGGCTCTCAGACAGTGTGGTTCCTCAGTCCTACAAAGAGGCAGGTTGATGAACAGAGAGACCCTAAGTTTTAAAGTTGAACTTGCAATCTATCAAGTGACAATCTTTGCTTCTCAGAGTTTTACTATCCTCTGTCAAGTAGGGATAATAGCAGCTACTTTCCAAGACTATCGAAGGGATGAAGGAAAACAGAATTCTGGGATTGAGGCATAGCCCTAGATTTTCTCACTGGTGACTCCTGAAGACCCTTCCTTGTCAATGTCACTTTCAGATGCCTCTAAGGATTATTCACAGTTTTACCTGGGGCAAGCCCCATTCCTCTGTTTAATCATGTTCCACCAGGATTAATTGCATTTTGGATTTCAGTAGAGTAGTGTTGGCAAGCTGAGTATATAATATTTAGAATCAGGTATATTGAGGTAAGCTGTACATATGATAAAGTTTACCCATTCTAAATGTACCATTCCATGAGTTTTGATTAATGTACATAGTTGTGTAACCATGACCACAATAAGTTATAGAACATTTTCATCACCCTGAAGTATTCCTTCATGCCTCTTTACATTGAATTCTCTCCCAGTACTGTTCATCCCAGATAACCATTGATCTATTTTCTATCACTATAGTTTTGCACTGTTCATCCCAGATAACCACTGATCTATTTTCTATCACTATAGTTTTGCCTTTTCTAGAATTTCATGTAAACAGAATCAATTATATAGTGTATAGTAGTTGGGGTCTGGCCTCTTTTAATTAGCATAGGCTTTTGAGAACCATCTATGTTGTTGTGTGTATCTGTAGCTGTGTTGTTGTTGTTGTTTATATATATTGCTGATTAGTATTTATCTTATTGAGGTACCATGACTTCTTTATTTATTCACTAGCTGAATGGAAATTTTTATTATTTCCAGTTTGGGCTATTATGTACAAAATTTCTATAAACATTTGTGTATGTCTTTGGGCAGGAGAGTTATTACTGGATCAGATGATGAGTATGTATTTAACTTTACAAGAAACTGCCAAAAAGTTTTTCAAAATAGTTTTATCATCCCATGTTATGGTAAACAATGTATGAGAGCTTCACATTGTTCCACATCTTCACCAACATTCAGTATTGCTCTTTTATATATATATATATAAAAATGTATTAAAGCAATTTTTAAAAGATTTTATTTATTATTTTTAGAGACAGGGGAAGGGAGAGAGGCAGAGAGGGAGTGAGACATCAATGTATGGTTGCCTTTCACCTGCCTCCAGCTACAGACCTGGCTGGAGACCTGGCTTGCAACCTGGTTATGTGCCCTGGCTGGGAATTGAACCAGCGACCTTTGGATTCGAAGGCCAGTGCCTTATCCACTGTGCCACCAGCCAGGGCCACTCTTTTTAATTTTAGTCATTTTTATGGAGTATAGTAATATTGCATTGTAGATTCAATTTGCATACCCCTAGTAATTGATGATGTTAAACACCTTTTCCTTTGTTTAGTTGACATCAATATGTCTTCTTTGGTGACACATGCATTCAAAATTTTTGCCTATTTTTTATATTGATTTTCTTGTATTCTAATTATTGCATTATTTTTATTCTGGATCCATGTCCCTTATTTTATATATATATATATATATATATATATATATATATATATATATATATATATATGTGTGTGTGTGTGTGTGTGTGTGTGTGTGTGTGTATTGCTATTTTCTTCCAGCTTGTTACTTGCTTTTTAACTTGTTTAACAGTGTCTTTGAAGAGAAAGTCTTTTTATTTTAAATATAATTTATCATAGTTCTCTTTTATGGTACATGTTTTGAACTCTGTTTAAGAAATTGCAGCCCTGACTGTTGCAACTTAGTTGGTTGGATGTCTTCCTACAAACTAAAAGGTCAACAGTTTGATTCCTAGTCAGGCCACATGACTGGGTTCAGCCCCTGGTTGGTGTGCGTATGAGATGCAACTAATTGATATTTCTCACATTGATGTTTCTCTTCCTCTCTTTCTCTCTCCCTTCTCTCTAAAAATAAATAAATAAAATATTTTTAAAATTTTGCTGCTAACCCAAAGTTACTGAGGTATTTTTCTCAGTTTTCTTCTAAAACTTCAATGGTTTTAGCTCTTATATTTGTTTTGGCTTATGCATTAATTTTTCTATACTGGAATAATTTTTGTGAGGATAGAAGTGACGTATATTATTTTTTATATGAAGAACATAGGTAGATTTTTTATGGACAGCATATAATTGGATTTTGCTTTTTTTCCTGTTTTTTTTTTTTTTTTTTAAGATTTTATTTATTATTTCCAGAGAGATAGGAAGGTAGAGAGGCAGAGAGGAAGAGAAACATCAGTGTATGGTTGCCTTTCACCTGCCTCCAGCCACAGACCTGGCTGGAGACCTGGCTTGCAACCTGATTATGTGCCCTGGCTGGGGAATCAAACCAGCAACCTTTGGGTTTGCAGGCTGGTGCTTTATCCACTGTACCACCAGCCAGGGCCTGGGTTTTGCTTTCTTTTATCACACCTGACAATCTCAGCCAACTAACTGGCATATTTAGGCCATTCACATTTAATGTAGTTACCTAAATGGTTTGGTGTGTATCTACCATCTTACCATTTACTTTGTACTTGTTCCATCTTTTATTTATATTTTTGCTTCTTTTCCTACCTTCTTTTGATTGGAGAATTTTTTTTTATGATTCCACTCTCTCTCCACTTTCAAATTATTAGCAATACCCCTTAGTGATTAATTTTTTTTAAAGATTTTATTTCATTATTTTTAGAAAGAAGGGAAGGGAGAGAGGCAGAGAGGGAGAGAGACATCAGTGTATGGTTGCATTTCACCTGCCTCCAGCCACAGACCTGACTGGAGACCTGGTTTTGCAACCTGGTTATGTGCCCTGGCTGGGGAATCGAACCTGCGACTTTTGGGTTCACAGGCTACCAGTCAGGGCCTAATCTAATTTTTAAATGTAATTTAACTATATCTTTAGCAAATCTGTCTTAAGTAATATATTACATAATACTTTCATATAACCCCTCCTACCCTTTATGCTATTCTTATATATTTTATTTCTACATATGTTAGAAACCTTGCAATGTTACTATATTTGCTTTAGTCAGTTATCTTTTAAAGAGATCAAAAATAATAAAAATAGCCCTGGCTGGTGAGGCTCAGTTGGTTGGCACCAACCTGTGAACCCAAGAGTCACTGATTCGATTCCCAGTCAGGACATATAATCAGGTTGCAAGCCAGGTCCCCAGGTGAAAGGCAACCATACATTTATGTTTCTCTCCCTTCCATCCTCCCTCCCTGCCCTTCTCTCTAAAAAAAAAGTAATGAATACAATTTTTAAAAATATTTTTATGTATGCCACATATTTACCATTTTCAGTTTTCTTCATTTTTTATATATATCCAGATCCTGATATTCATTTTTCACTGGCCCATGAAACTTCCCATGATCTTAATTTTTGTTTGTTAAAAGATATATATCTTATTTTTTAAATAATTTAAAAGTTAATTGCTTGAAATAATTTTTATGAGGTTGATAGGTTTTTTCCTTTCAGCTTCAGGAAAGGTTTTCTGACCTCATGGATTTCACCTCATGTATGGGCGGGTAATTGTCTAGTTGAAGGTCGTGAGGAATCCTCTGCTGTTATCCTTTGTTTGGAACACAGTGCCCTGAAAATTCTATCTGGTTTAATATCCACTGCCACTCCCCGCCACACACATACATATACATAGACACATATTTTTATCTCTCTATTTCAGTAGGAACTGCAGACTTTGTTACTAATCCTTCACTCTATGTTTCAGTCTGGAAACCACCACTAGAAAGTTGGCTGGAAAGATGGTAGAGCTCACCTCATTTTTTTTCCTTGAATCAGAGATCAAGTTGTATGCTGCCTTTTGTCCAATATCTGAAAACAGTGTTTAACAGTGTATGTGTATTTCTATTACAATTAATCCTTAATGGACAGCAGCAAAAATCTTTATATTTTTAACCACGTCCATTTCCTCTGGTCTACTGAGTTTCATTACTTCTTTATGATCTTCCTGTAGAGACAATCATAGAATATTGGTGAGTGGAGAATGGCAGCAAAAATTGAAAGGTGGATTCACATCAACATCAGCTTTCTTTTCACCCACATTTCAACTATAGTCACATAAAAGAAAAACAAATGATGCTTGAATATTCACTTAAACTAGATTAGCTTATAATAATTAAAATCCTGAACCAAGCAAGTAAGGCATAGTAAAGTTCATCGATATGAAGACTTGAGCTTCCTTCCTGCAAATAATTTGAAAAATCATTAATTAATGATTAAATACAGAGAAAAATGAGGGAAATCATCTATGAACATTAAGTTGTTATCTTGCTAGAGACTTATCTTAAATATCTATAATTGTAGTTTATATATTACATATGTGTTATAAGCCAATTAAATATGTGTAATTTTAACCCCCAAGGAAATGGTTGCCAAAAGGTAAGTTTTTATTTTTTGTTTTTTGTTTTTTGTTTTTAATTTTATTGTTGTTGTATTACATCCATCCCCTTTTTGTTCCCCTCTGGTAAGTTTTTAATATTAAAAAAAGTTAAAGTAATAATACGGAGGATTCTTTAGTTCTTTTACACATCCTTAATAAATTTTTATCTGTTGCTAAATTGATAGGTCTGAATCTCTATACTTCTATTTGTATATTCTTACCAAATAACACTTTAAAATATTTTCCTGTAGCATTTTACCCCCAATTTATTTTCTTTCCCCCTCCCTCACTTGCTTTATGAAAGTAGTTGCTATCCAGGCATGCACAACAGAGAGTAGAGAAACAGTTGCTCATATAATTCAGCAAACCAGCAAACCTGATATAGAGTAAAAGAGATTTAGAGAGACATAGCTACCCATAATAGCCATCTATGCCTATCAGGTTCATGTTGGCAGGACAAATAGAGATGGAGTGACTTCATGAGAAAGGGTAGATCATTGAACAGATATAAGAATATCTGCAGTATTTTCTCTAAAGGAAAATTGGTGAAGAAGTAATTATTAGCTTTGTGGGAAGTTGTGCTCTCAGTTTCAAGGACTTTGACCCAGAAGTGATGACTCCTAAAACAGGATGCAGGAATCTGAAATCCAACTCTGTCCCTAGATCAGTCATCCAATTCAATCAAGTACTAGCTGCTAAACTGTAGTGGTCACATTAATCTACTCTAGTATATCACAGTAAATACTGCATGCAAGTCAGGGCATTGTTTTGTTTTTTTTTGTTTTGTTTTTTCTTTTAATTTTATTGTTGTTGTATTACATCCATCCCTTTTTTGCTCCCCTCTGTCCCCCTCCCCACCCACCCTTTCCCCCCAAAGTCAATCCCACCTGTTGTCCATGTCCATGGTTCCTTTATACTAGGTTCTTGTCTAAGCTGCTCCCCTTCTTTGCCTCTGCCTCCCCCCTCCCCCCAACCCCTTTCCCCC